>JARHVA010004819.1:460000-772500 GCA_037957365.1 Torreya grandis | reverse complement strand
TTTGATCAATTTTATGTAGTATGAACAAAGTCTTATAAGGTGATTATGTGTTTGCTCATAATGACTATATGTACAGAGAGTTGTTTGAGCAAATTGTGCTTAAGCAAGAGGGTACTATGATGGATATGGAAACTTAAGGAGGACATATAGGTCATATATAATGGTTACATAATTTTTTAAAATGTTCCTATGTTTTATTTGCTCAAAAAAGTGTCAAAGAGTTGAATGGGTCTCCATAGAACCTAAAAGTGACTTAGGCCTATTTGAAAGTGGATTGTGCTTAAGTGTGACCCATGTGAGATGCCTTAAGGGTGAAGGCATGTATTTTGGCCAACCGATATGGTTATAATTCATTATATATCTACATATAATGAAATCAAAGATGACGATTTCTAGATTTTTGGTGAAGGCTTGTGAGAAGACTTTGTGAAAGAGTGTAAGGTGTGCATGTGAGAGTTATGGAGCAAAGGAGAGGTAGAGTTCATAGTGATGAGTTGATAATAAAATTATATTAAATATTATGTGTATGACCTATAGGTCATATTTATGATTTCCAAATATTTCTCTTACAATTTAAGGATATGTGAAGAGTTATGAGTGTGCATATGAGGATATTTTGATTGAAGAAGGAAAGAGATTGTGACATGCCTATGTTAGAGGCCTATTTTATATATAGAGAGAGTTTATGTAGGGGTTAGAAAATATATATCCATTATCAGGTGTTGAATATATCAATACTAAGGTAGATGTGTTCAAGGAGGGTCTAAAAGACCTGATCTTCCTTAGGGGTAGTTATTCCTTGTGGAACATGTGTTTCACTATATACCTTTGGTCAGGAAGATATGACAAAGTTTATTGTTCTAAAGGAATTGATTAGTCACTTGTTTATAATTTATTATAAGATAGTAGTCCATGTGTTTTAGACTTGAGAGTGGCTTTTATTCCCCATGAGGGTGTCCCATAAGAATTATGTGTTATGTGTGTGATCTTGTGTATGCATTGAATAAATGAGCTCTCTTGTTAATGTTTCTTGATCAAGTCGATATATGTTGATTCGTTATTATTTTAAAGGACTATAATTGAAATTTAAATATACAGGCTCATTGATTTATCCCCACATCTTAGTGATTATACATCTAACAATTGGTATCAGAGTAGGTACTTTGGTAAAGGCTTAACATCTTGAAGGTGATCCAAGGTACAATATGGGTAGTCATCAAAGAGGTTTCTCTACTAAGAAAATAATGATGTTCAGTGGATCTAATTATGATTTTTAGAGTGCAAGGATGAGGACATACATTATGTGCCTAGGGTTTGATGCATGGAAATATGTTGTGGATGGTTATGTTATTTTTACTACTCCATCTAGTGTTGTAGACAAGAAGCTATTTGAGAATAATTATAAGGAAATGAATTCCATCACCTGTGGTCTTAAAAAAACTAAGTTTACCAAGGTAATCCATTGTAAATGTGATAAAGAGATATGGGTCAAAATGTAGATCATTTATGAAGGATATTCAAAGGTCAATATTACTACGTCGTAGACTCATAAAAGTTAATTTGAAAGTCTCAAGATGAATGAAGAAGATTATATGCCATCCTTTCTATAGAGAGTTTATGAGATTGTAAACATCATCAGAGGTTTTAGAGAGAACCTTGAAAAAATACTATAGTTCAAAAAGTATTAAGGTACCTATCCCTCAATTTTGATCCTAATTTTTTTGTTATATAATAAATTCATGATCTTACTCAGTTGAAGATAGATCAATTCCATGGCACCCTTACTACTTATGAGATGAGAAATAATGAAGATATACCACCAAATAAGGAAGCAACTTTCAAGTCTAAAATTAAGATAAAGAATAAGTTTCAAATTAATAAATACAAAGAGAATGACATTTTTGATATAGAAGAGGATAAACTAATTGATTTGATTTCAAAAAAATTGAGAATAGGTTCAGGCAAGTATAAAGGTAAATTACCCATCAAATGCTTCAATTTTGGTAAGATAAGACATTTTACTAACAAGTGTCCTCATAAGTATAAGAAGGATGGTGACGAAGATCATGATCAAGGACATAATGATAGCAAGAGGTATTTCAAGTCTAATAAAATCAAGAAGGGATTTGAAAGGTTTGATGAAAATAAAAAGTACTTCAAGGACAAGAAGATTCTCTACACCAAAGAAGATTATAGCTCATCAGATGAGAGTGCAGTCACTGACTTAGAGTATGATCATGAAGATGATGGTCCTACTGAAGATGAAAACCTATTCATGGATGAGAAAGGTAATTTATCACATCAAAAGGAATCTACTTGGTTTGGTTCAGATGATGATGAAGATGAGGTGGACTATCAGACTACATTGACAAAGGCTCATAAAGAACTGAATATTGATAAGAAGATCAATAAGAACATGAAATATAAATTTAAGGACTTTGAGGAGTAATTTAGTGTGTTTGGGACAAGAATGGATGAAGATACTAAGGATCATGAAGATATGATTAGACATCTTTGTTGTCAATTGGAAATCCTATTTACAAGCCTAAAATATAAAGAAGATGAATGTGCAAATTATGTAACTAAAAATGAGTTATTGAGATATAAGTTAGATAAATTTGTAGGCAAGGTGAAATCATTTGTCAAGTTTGATAAAATTTCTAATGTTCTAGATGATCTCCTAAATAGTCAAAAATCAACTAGTGATAAATCCTATTTACAAGCCTAAAATATAAAGAAGATGAAAGTGCAAATTATGTAACTAAAAATGAGTTATTGAGATATAAGTTAGATAAATTTGCAAGAAAGGTGAAATAATTTATCAAGTTTGATAAAATTTCTAATGATCTAGATGATCTCCCAATTGATCTCCTAAAGAGCCTAAAGTTAATTATTGCATTAACATGAATGTCAATAAGAGCAAGGTGGATCAACCTTTGAAGACAAATCATCAGACAAGGAATGAAGGTAATAAAAAAATGAATATAAAATAGATCACATAACCAAATGCCATGAGGTATGAAAATTTTAATGGTTACTTCTATACTTATAATTAGTTAGGGCTTAGATCTAGAGAATATAGAAGACTTATTAAAAATGAATTTTCATGGAACTATGATGAGGGCCATTAGTCAAAATGTGTGAGCAAGGTTGAGTGTTTCAACTATCATGATATAAGACACTTTGCAAAACATTGTCCATTTAAGGTAAGGCAAGTTGAGCTTCCTTCAAGAGATATTGAGTGCTACAATTGTTATGAACTAAGACACATGGCAAGATTTTGTCCAAATATGGTAAGATATAATAAGCTTCTTCCAAAAGGTATGATATGTTACAACTATGAACAAAGAGGTCACATTGCTAGATTTTGTAATCAGAGGCCTATATGTTAGAATAGATTTAATTAGGCTCATAGAGTGCAATGAAGAAGGCAAGTCAACTCATGAAATCTAAAGTTGGTATGTATGATTAATGATGAGACTTTAGGTCCAAGTAATTTATTTGATATGGTGGAGAATGTTACATATTTTGAAGAGTGCCAAGAGATCTCATTGACTACTCATGTTTTGAATGAAGAGACCAAGCTCAAGGAGAAGACCAAGGTACTGGTTAAGGCTTGTCTTGAGATGTGTATGGATCTAAGTGAACATCCTACTATTGTTGAGTAAGCTTCATGTAAATAAAATAATTTATTTATACATAGTGATGAGTTTATAATCTACAAGGTTGATGCTTCAAATGAAAAGGTATGTCAAGATTCCATAGTTGTTTTATGTGTTGTCAATTCTTTCTTAGAAGAGAAAAAGAATGATATAGAAAAGCAACCAATTGTAATAGTTTATACTTAAGAGAAGAAGAACAAGGGCGAGAATTATTATAGCTATAAGATGATTCTAGTGGTTACTAAGGATGTGGGCCACTCCTAGCTACACTTTGTTTTAGAAGATAGTGGTGTAAAGGATGTCTCTATCTATGCTTCTTAAGAGATTCCTTTTAGTGGAGAAGAAAGTGTTTTTGTGGTGATCTTGAGATGGTCCTAGAAGACTAGCGTTGAGTGTTCTCAGTTGGAGTAGGTATGTCCAGGTGGAAAATATGTTGAGGAGATGTCATGATGTTGATAAATGTATATATAACAATCTATAAGGTCAGATTGAGGTTTCCCAGATGGTATAGGGGGATTTTTGATTTTTCAAGATGATATTTTTGCATAGAAAGGTCCTTTGACCTTATTCTAGCTTGGTCTAGGTCGTTTTGTGATTTAAAGGTATGTTTAAGTCAATTTTGAGATTTTTATTTGCTCTCAATTTTCCTAGTTTGTGATTAAGAGTATGCAGGTCCTAAAATGGGTTATAGGATGTATGGATTCCCAAAGATGTGGAGGCCCAATTCTTGGTCCAAAAGTGTGTCTTAGTTATCTCTAGTTGTAAAAGAAATTTTAGAGGTGGACATTGATGAGGAGGTTTTGTTAACCCTAGTTATTTTGAGATTCTAGGATTTTGGGCTATGCTATAAAAGTAGTCTACCTTATGTGTTAAGTTTTGAGGCTTCTTCGATAGCAGATGCTTCATAAAGAGAACTAATGAAAAACTTGGTAAGTTTGAATCTATATCAGATGAAATTATATTTTGTGGTTATTATTGGTAAGTAAAGAGTATAAATGTTATAACAAAATAACTAAGAAAATTATTGAAAGTGCAAGTGTCAGGATAGAAGAAGATGGAACATAAAGAATCAGTGATCTAGTAGACATTCCTAAAATAATTGAAGAGAAATATTTTGAGGAATCAGATGAAGATTAGAAGAAGGAGATAAAGGACACCAAAACTCCATCCAAATATGTCTAAATAAATCATAATGAAAGTGACATCATCAGGGACATAAGTGAAGGAATTTTCATCAGAAGAATGATGGTAAGTGAATCTAAGCAAGTTAATTTATCTTTGTTATCCAAAATTTAGCCTATAACTTTTTTAGAAGCTATACATGATAAGAATTGGATTAAGGCTATGGATGAAGAATTAAATCAAATAGAAAAGAATGCTACTTGGGAATTAGTGCCTAGACCTAAAGATCACAATGTGATAGGAATAAAATGGGTTTATAGAAATAAGTTGAATGAAAATGGAGAAGTGACCAGAAATAAAGAAAGATTAGTATGTAAAAGATATGCTCATATTGAGGGAATAGATTTTGAAGAAACTTTTTCACCAATGGAAATATTAGAGGCTATTATAATGTTTCTTGCATATACAGTGTTTAAAAATTTCAAAGTGTTTCACATAGATGTCAAATCTACCTTTATGAATGGGAATCTAGAAGAAGAGGTTTACATTAAGCATCCTAAGGGATTTATTCTCTCACATATTAGTATCCATGTATGTAGATTGAAGAAAACATTGTATGGATTTAAACAAGCTCCCAGAGCTTGGTATGCAAGACTTGATAAGTACCTGTAGGATCAAGGTTTCAAGAAAGGATTTGCTGATAATAATCTCTACATAAAAATAGAAGGTGAGAATCAATTGATTGTTGTGGTATATGTTGATGACATCATTTTTGGAGGAAACATTAAAAAGATGACAAAAGAATTATTTTATAATATGCAAAAATAATTTAAGATGTATATGCTTAGAGAATTGTCATTTTTCTTAGGATTGAAAATATTTCAGTCAGATAAAGGAATTTTCATATCTCAAAATAAATATGCCAAGAAAATGTTGAAGATATTTGGTTTTGAGGATTTTTCACTAGTGGCACACCAATGTGTATAGTAACTAACGTGAGTAAGGATGAATATTCACCTATTATAGATCAATCTTTGTATAGATATATGATTGGTAGTCTTTTATATTTAACAGCATTGAGGCCAGAAATCATGCATGCAATAGGTATAGCTGCAAGATATCTGTCAGATCCAAAAGATAGTCATGTTTAGTTGGTGAAGAGATTATTTAGATATATCAAGGGGACATTGGATTACAGATTGTGGTATCCCACAGGTAGAGATTTCACTTTGGTTGCTTATATAGATTCAGATTTAGTAGGGTGCTTGGATGATAGAAAGAGTACAAGTGGAGGAGCTTTCTTCCTTGGTGATAGCTTAGTATCATGGCTAAGTGAGAATAAAAATTTAGTATCACATTGTACAGCTGAAGTAGAGTATATTTTAGTGGTATTGTGTTGTAATCAAGTGCTTTAGATGAAGCAAACTTTAGAAGATATAAAGGTAAAATATGATGAATTGATTTCTATTTTTTGTGATAACATAAGTGTTATTATTATTTTGAAGAATCTAGTGATGCATTCAAGAATAAAACATATTCCCATTAGATACACTTCTTGAGAGAGAAAGTTATAGATCAATAGGTTAAGATGGAGTATATCAGTACTATAGAGTAGATTGCAGTTATTTTCACAAAGGCACTACCAAAAGACACATTTGAATATCTGTGAAAAAAGTTGGGATTAATTTATTTTACTTCTTGCCATTGAGGTTTAACATCAATTGAGGGGGAGATAAGTGTTATCTCTAGGTATGCCCTCTACCATTGATGTCAAAGGAGGAGAATAATAGGTGTAGGTGCAAAAATAGGCATAGGGAATAGGTATCAGTTGCTATAGTAAGGGGGAGTTACTGTATGTTTCTCAAATGGTAGTATGTGTAGGTTTTAGGATGTGGTAGTTTTAGTTTGAGGTTGCCATCAATGAAAAAGGGGGAGATTGTTGGAAATATTTTCATTGATGTTAAAGGTCTATTATTATTGGTGATAAAGTCCCCATTGCATTTAATGGTGTTTTTAATATTCATATCTTAGCTATTGTGTGTTAATATTTATTTAATATTAATGAATATAATTTTAGTTACATACAAGTCAAAAGAAGGCCCATGGATAAGTCAAAGAGTCATGGGGTAAAAGATGAAAGAGTAATGGGAGTCATCTTAAGGAATTCCAAGAGTCACCATGTGAAGACAAAAGAGGTATGGCACATTTTACCATGAAGGGACACTTTAAAGAATATGAAAAGTCACCAAGATAAAGACAAAAGAGGAAAGGATGATTTTAATTATGAAGGGTCACCATATGACTTCTCAAATGCAATGATGCAAAGGGTCATGCAAGTTTGCCACCATTTTTCATGAGGATTGAAGGGTCACAAAGGGTAAACACCAAAGGTCATTTGGAAATCTATAAATAATGGCTTGAGAATCCATTTTTTATATGCAAGAGAGTGCATGGTTTGTATTTGTTTTCAAAGAGAGAAAAGTATGAGATATTGTAGAGTTCTATCATTTTTTGAATAAGCAACATTGAGATATAGTTGTGTTTTATACACAAGAGGGGTTGGTGCTCTTGTGGGTTGGTGTTCACAAATAGTTACTGTGTTGGTGTTTGACAAAGGGGTTGGTGCTCCTACAAGTTGGTGTTTATGAAATTTGTATTTTGAGTTGGTGCTCATTCATATACTTGAGATTTATCTCCATGGTTTTTCCCACTTTGGGTTTCCATGTAAAAATTTGTTCTCTCTCTCTCTCTCTTGTGTGGTGAAAATTATTATTTCAATTTTATTGCATATATTGAATATGTGATTAAGTGATTAAAGAAAAGAAATCAGATTAAGTAAAAAGATATATAATATACTGATTCTTACCCCCCCCCCTCTTAGTATATTTCATGCTTGATAGTTTTACCCCTCCCATCCTATTCCAACTTGGTACAAGGAGGTTGATCTTTGTGACTACCATCAAGTCAAAGGCCATAATTCCAATAACTATAAAACATTCAAGAACATTGTTCAAGACATGATTGATAGGGGTGATCTCATCTTCAATAACCCTAATACACCTATTAATTCAAATATGGATGTGTTCAAATAGATTTTTCCTAACCATTCACCCAATCAAAATATTATTCAGACCATTACTAATAACTCATGTAATCATAATATCCATACAATTAATATGGTATTTCCTTTACCTACAATCCAACCTCTCCCATAACAGGGGGCACCCATTTTACCTACTTCTCCCCCATAATTAATGGAATTTGTTTTGCCCATTCTTCCTCCTCAAGTAGAAGAGCCTACTTCACCCATTCGACTCCCACATGAGGAAGAGCCTCATTTACCACTCCTTTTGCCATAAGAGGAGCCTATATTTCTTGTTCTTTGTGCACCAATTTTACCTATCCTCTTACCACTTGACAACCATGCCTTACCCATTCTATAACACATGTAGAGGGAAAAATCATTCCTATGATATACCCTCTTGAGTAGCCCTCTTTGCCTATCTCTCCACCATTGATAGAAAGTATTACCCATCCACTCCTCCTTTGCACTTAAAAGAGCCAGTGTTATCTACTCCTACATTAGATGAGAGACCTATTGTGCCTACTCTAATTCCACCAATTTACCACTTCTTTTACTTATGGAGGATCATACCTTACCTATTCCTCACCCACATGTTGAGGGAAAAATTATACCTATGCTCTACCCCCTTGAGGAGCCTTCTTCACCTACCTTTCCTCCACCCATGGAAGACCATGCCTCTTCTCCTATCTCTATCAAAGAAGACCTTGTTATAGTTCTTTCTCATCTTTGGACCAAGGTAATAGAGACCAATAATTTACCTCTTTCAAAATCACCTCAACCTTCTAAAGAAGTAACTGTAAGGCCTACGTCAACTTCAAAAGTCTAGAATTTCTTGACTCCATGAAGTTATATCATGTAGCATTTTGGGACTGACTTAAAACTCCTTATCCTACATAATGAGTGTTGACCCTTACCACCAACCCTCTCACTACCCTTTACCCCAAGATTTTTGACAAAGTTAGAGCTTACTCACCAAAATCACTGGAAGCTCATCCTTCTATGTTAGAGCCCTCACCCTCATAAGAATATACCACATTAAAGAAAATTAGGTCTTTAGGCATATGTCTGATCTCTAATCTAATTCATCCATAGTGAAATTAGATCTGACTCTCCAACCACAAGTTGAAGCTTCATGGCCTACACTAAAAAAAAATGTTAAGCTTCTTAGATCTCATTGATTCTTCCCTCTTCCACCCTCAACTATGTTATCAATTTTAGGACCACACCCCTCTACTTTAGTTGGAGTATCACCAATCTAAGCAAAACAAAAGGATAAGTTACCTCCACTACTGCCTTTTCCACCTAGTAGGCCTTTCACATTTGACACCATGATACCTAACATCAAGAAAGTGTCAATAAAACATGTGACTCCACCACCACTTAAAAAGGTGCCACACAAAGTCACCCCTATGACTCCTAAACTAAATAAGGTGTCTAATCTTATTAAAACCACAAGTGTTATCCCACTCACAAACTCTTATATTTGTTTCTTATGCTAGTTGTTACAATCTTCTATAATAACTCTTCCTCCCATTAAGCCTTATATCCTTCTTGGATTGAATCTATCTTGGTTTGATGATACACAAGTATTTCTATATTATTGTTCACTTGGGCACGATACTAAGAGTTGTAAATCTCTCATGGTAGTCATTCAACAATACTTTTATGTTGACACTCACTTTATTTATACTCCTATTAACCTTCCTACTATTCTACCTCTGACATCTATAATGCCTCCTACTATTCCACCTGAATTCAAACCCAAAGATGTTGTCGTACCCCCTTTTCCACCTCCTTCACCTATGTTTTAGATAAACATAGTTAAGGTGGCCATGTGGTCACAAAATAAAAAAGATAAAGGTAATAAAAAGGTCATTGCCCCTTGGGCTCATCCCTTCTCCAAAGACCTCCTTTGAATCTCAAGATTTCCATCTTGGATGTCCTAAAACCAACATCTTCATAAGTTAATCAAAACTCAATGGTGAAGCAACTTCACCAAAACCCTCTAAAAATGTCCTTATATGAGTTTGTCACTTAGAGAATATCATTTGTTGACACTCGACATGTTTCATACACCACAAGAGTATAAAAAGCTTCATATGCACCATAATTATGGTCCCTATATTGGGATGGTCATCTTATATCATCTACCTAACCTTTGAACTAATTTCATATATTAGGGATTTGATCAAGCTCCTACTATCGACAATCCATCCTCTTTGCCATAGCCATTTATCTGTGACTTCTCTTACCTAGACAAGCCTAGCTTTGCTCATACCTATCTTTATAGGTGTGCCTAAATAGGATTTAGTTTAGGTCATTACGAGTAGGGTGTTCATATGCCCATTGAATATCCCACCATAAAAACCATTGAAAATGCCAAAAAGTGGAATGGAGTGGGTTTTGACAAACCAACTAAACCCACCGAAACTTCTCATGTACCAATTATCAAAGAACTTGTCTCTCCTTCTCCATCCCCTCCCCCACCATCACCTACCAAAATAGAGGTATCTATACCTCCTATTTTTTTCAATAAATTCCATCTATTTGGGGCCCCCCTCACCTATCATCAAGGTAAAGAAATAAGGTCCCTTCCTCTCATTCATCCTAAAATGATTGATGAAGACTTTCCCATTATTGACACTATCTAATGTCAAGATGATGATGCTATTTTCACATACATGGGTGCAGATGATTCCTATATCCATTTCTCTCTCCCATCTAAAATATAGGCTATGTTAAATGAATCAACCATTGAAATTAATATGTTCTCTCATGATAATCCTTGTATTCTTAAGATTGGCCAATATTTAGACTCCTCTAAGCAAGAAAATTATGCCACATTTCTTAATGACCATAACAAACCCTTCACATGGTCTTATAATGACATGCTTGGTATTGAACCTTCTATCATCACCCACAACATGGTCACCAACTAAGATGCTAGACCTATTAAGTAGAAGCTTCACATAATGTATCCTCATATTGATCTCCTTATAAAAGAAGAGCTCTAATGCCTAATTTCTATTAACTTTATTCAACCCATCAACTACTCGTAATGGGTTTCCAATATTTTTCCTATCATAAAAGAGATAGGGGGAATCTGGATCTACACTGACTACCATGACCTAAACCTTGCCTATCTAAAGGATTACTTTCCTTTGCCAAGTATTGACCAACTTGTTGATCTAATAGCCAGCCATGAGATGCTATCACTTATTGGTGGGTTCCCAGGTTACAATCAAATCTTGGTTTCTCCTAAAGATCAACACAAGATAAATTTCATTACCCCATAAGGGAATTTTGTTATCAGGTCATGCCCTTTGGTCTAAAAAATGCTAGTGCCATCTATTAATGTGATATGACTTACATCTTCCAAAATCTCCTACATAGAATTGTTTAAGACTACATGGATGACTTACTTAGAAAGTCTAAAATTCACTAGGATCACTTGATGATTCTCAAAATTATATTCACCTGTCTCTTCCAATTTAACATTTGACTAAACCCAAAGAAATGTGTCTTTGGTGTCCTTTATGGTAAGCTCTTAGGCTTTATCATTTATATATATGGTATTGAATTCAACCCTTTTAAGGTTTAAGAAATACTAGAGATGCCTCCACCTACTAATATCAAGTAACTCTCCACCTACTAATATCAAGTAACTCCATAGCCTACAAGGAAAGATTCAGTCAATTTATTGCTTCATTTACCAGTTGCCTAATCATTGCCACCCCTTTCACCATATCCTCAAAAAAGATGCCTCCTTCTATTATAATTCAGATTGTTAAGAAGCCTTTGAAGCACTCAAACAATATCTTCTTTCCCCATCAGTTCTTATTATACCTAAGGAAAATTAGCCTTTCTACCTTTACATCTCTATAATAGATTATTCTCTAGGTGCTATGATCACAGATCGAGATGATCACCATTGATAATAAGTGGTTCACTACATAAACCACACACTTATTGATTATGAAAATTGATATACCCATACCAAAAGTCTTTATCTCCCATTGGTATTTGCATCCTCCAAGCTCCATCATTACCTCTTAAATCATAAAACCTACATTGTCATCCATACTGATCCCCTCAAATACATGCATTCCAAGCCATATCATAAATAATGTGTAGCTCAGTGGCTCATGCTCCTTACTGAATTTGACGTAGAATTTATTCAAAAAAATTCTATCAAGCGGAAAACAATTGCTAACTAGTTAGTTACTGCCCCTTTACCTAATAACCAACCTTCCAACCTCAAATTTACTAATGAATCCATCATAATTCTCTCCACTGATGTCATCTCCTATAAAATTATTATGTTATTTGATGGATCTAAATGTCAATATGGTGGGGGTGTAGAGGTCATCCTCATCCCTCTTGATGGTGAGTCTATGCCTTTGTCATTTAAACTAGATTTTGAATGTACTAACAATATGGTTGAATATGAAGCTTTGATCTTAGGGCTTCAACTGGCTATTTTCTTGGGTATCATATCAATAACCATTTTGGTGACTCTTAGCTATGGTTAATCAGGTTAATAGTTCCTACCTATGCAAAAATGAAATTTTAAAATGATATAAACATCTTGTAGATGCATTATTAGAATCATTTGAATCTTAACTCTTGCAAACTATTCATTGATCTACAAACAAGTTTGTTGACATAATGGCTTCACTTGCTTCACACATACCCTCTTTACCCTCTTCCTCAAAAATCTATGTCACTGTACATCGCTTAGCATTGCCCTTTTATGTATCAACCAACATCCTTGTTATATGCAATGTAACACACAACCCACATGACTTATGGTACAAGCAACTCATGAATTACCTTTCATTTTCTATTACTCTTTCTGACCTCACCAATAATGGGAGGCATGGCTTCATGAAACATGCCACACATTATACTATGATAGGGGGGCTTGTCTAAAAATGAGGTTTTGATGGTCTCCTACTTAGATGCCTCATTAGTACTAAGATACCCTTCAACATTAAGGAAGTATATGATGGGATTTTTATCGAATTTTTCAATGATCACATAGTTGCCAAGCATATCCTTCAAATTGACTATTATTGGCTAATAATTTATGAAGACTATAGTGATTATGTTTGACATTGCATCAAATGTTAGCAACATGCTAACCTATTTTATGTTCCAAGCCATGCATTAAAAGTTGACAAAGAATTTTGGCCCTTCTGCCAATGGGGTTTGGATCTAATTAGTGAGATTAACCCTCATTCATCGCTTCATTATCGTTATATCATTACTACCACTGAAGACTTCACCAAGTGGGTCGAGGCCATTCCTCTCATCTCCACTAAGGCTGACAAAGTCATTGAATTTATCAACCATCACATCATCTATCATTTTGGTGTCTCCCATAAAATTATAACAAATAATGGAAAATCTTTTAAAAAGAAGAATTTTCAAAATCTTTGTGACACCTTTGCAATCAAATTAAGCTTCTCATCACCGTACTATCCACAAGCAAATAGATAGGTACAATCTTCTAACAAAACATTGACCAAAATCCTCATCAAGGAAGTCAATGATACTAGCAAGAATTAGCACACACACATTCCCTTTTCTTTATGGTCTTACTTCACTAGCATTCAAACCCTTATAGGTGCTACACCTTTTTCCTTGGTCTATGGGATGGAGGCTATTTTTCCTCTTGAGGTCCAAATTCCTTTTTTTTGCATCTCTCTACAAGACATACTTACCAACAATGAATTTTACAAAGAATGTTTGGCTCAACTAGAGTTGATTGATGAATTCCATCTAATAACCCTTAACCACCTCTAAATCTATCAAGAGTGTATCAAACACGCTTACAAAAAAACCTTAAAGAGTAATATTTCAATATTGGAGATCTCATCTTAAATAAATATCAACATGTGATGAACATGGAGAAAATAAAATGGGGTAAGTTTGCTCCTAATTAGCTTGGACCCTACATCATAACTCATAATTATGGCTTAGGAACTCATCACTTATCTTCTCTCGAAGCAAATCTAGAACTTAAGCCTTTAAATACTTTTCACCTATGACCATTATTTTGTTAATCAAGTGATGTTTCACCTTGTGTTTAACTTGAGCTTGTCCCTTGAACAATTGTATTAAATTCATCTCCCTTCCTCTTAACCCATACTCTTATACACTTAGTTAACCTATGAAGTGCTATGATTTTGCCTCAAAGTGTAAAACCCCTAAGCCTTTATATTCTTGTCCATGACTAAAGTTATTAAAAAGATGGGATATGTAGACAAGTTATAATCTCTCAGGTCATGATTCTCAATGTAGAGTTCTCCCTTGAAAGACAACTATTAAAACTCAAAAACAAAATCTTAGACCACTCCTTTGAAGGATGGCTAGGCCAAACTTTGTTATCAAGAGAAAATAATGACTTAGAAGCTTCTTGTATCGATCAACTTCATATGAGCTCAACACAAACAAAATCTCATTGTAGGCTTCCTGCATTAATCAGCTTACACCACAAAAAAGAAACTTTAGAGTCATGGACTTGTCTATAGTGGCTCTCAACTCACCCAAAAAGGGGCATACCATCCCCACTAAGAAGGTTACGCTACACAAAAACTCTCACTCATTTTACCCTTTTCCCCTCATATTCTTTCAAAGGACTTTGAACTCACTCGATACAAGGTGAGTACGGTGCTTCTCTAACAAAAAAATGGTCAAATGATGCAAATCATGAAAGAGGACCATATTCATGAGCCTATTTATGTTATGATTATGGTCTTTGTCAATACATGAGCATCATGCATCTTTATTTACCATCCCAATCACATGTCAATTTCTTTTTTGAGATCAAATCTCATAAAAAAAGAGATTCAATCACCATCTCTCCTTTCTGCCAACTATTCTTGATTCTTAGAGTTATGTGTTTAAAACATATTCATCTCAAGAAAAGATAATACAAACCATACTAAAACTCATAAACCATTTCTCATGAGAAATCTAACCAACACACAACCATATTTTCTCTAAACAACAATAAATAGAAAAACTAACAAGTCTACTCCATTTATTTTAAGAATATACCATAACAAATATATAAAATGCCTAAATAAAATAGCATACCCAACCTATTCATTTTAATCATACACCATCAAAAATATGGAAAACTGCTAAGATTAAATTAACAAATCAACTATGCATATAACATCATACATATGGGAAATGCTAGTCTAACTCAACTAACATACTTAACATTCACATAACATAAACATCCACATCATTATAATAAGATCAACATCATCACCATCACAATAACACATCTCAAAATAACTAACACACACACACACACACACACACACATTTAATATGAATGTACATCAATGGATCATATCAGTATCATCTCACCCTCAAAATATACATCTCTCATCTTCAACTCGTAGGCTAGTGTGTATACAACATATATAAAAATATTTATAACAAAACCTAGAACTTAGAATCCTTGAGGCTATAATCATGATCATGAAGAAGCAGTGTCATCACCACTCTCCACCTGTTTGCATCTACATGAACTAGAAGTTGTGGCACATGTCACTGATCTTTCTTTCTCTTTAAACTTGAAATACCTCTGAATCTATGAGAACTCCCTGATGGCCCTCTCATATTAAGTAATATCATCAAGGGTAGTGTTGTACCTCACTAGAGATATAGTCTCTGATGAACCCATCACACCTACTAAAGGCCCCTATATTGGTCCTTGTGATGGAAGAGGAGTATCCTATCCTACTGCTCTCAAACTATCCCTCTACTATCAATGTAGTAACCTAACCTTGTAATGCCTCAACTTGGCCCTATAATGCCCCAACCTATCCCTATAATGTCATAACCTGCCCCTATAGGATCAATACCTATGCATGTGCTACATCTCAGGCTTGTACTATCACATCTTGGGTTTGTACTATTACATATTGAGTTTATACGACTGTATCTCTCTCTCATCACTTCTTATACATCTAATGGTGGCCTCCTAATTTGAACCACATGATGCAAACCTATGCACCAATCAAGGTATGCCACTATGAATCCAAGATTTACTACACCAAAGCTTATTGGTAACTCCTCAAAATTTAGCCCATCTATCTCCTAAGGAAAGTGTAGGAGTGCCTCTATATCATCCCTCCTATATCAAGGAAAGGTAGGAGGCACATCTTATAACAAATTGAACTACCTCTTGACCCATACCATGGGTATCATCTCTAGCTCTCTAGCTCATCTCCCTTTTACTGATAATATACTCTGTAAATTGACAAGTTGTTTTTCCTATCCTTTGAATCTAGGGTATGTCAGTCAGGGCCTCTAAACAATATCTATAGGAATCAATCCCTCTATCATACACCTATAATAATCAATATCTTACACTATGCTATTTACTCATGTCTGGGCCATACCATCTCTCCATCATCTGAACCTAACCCTAAAACTAACTATAATCATGGTGGGTAGCCTCAATCGCCATGTCACCATAATGTGTTCATATGCCCAACAATGGAATATATGACCAATGCATAAATTGTACCATCATTATAGCCTTAAACCCCATAACTCTCTATATAACTATGCCAAAAATGTTGGTCCCCATGTAAATAAGGTCTACTACTCAACCATTTATGCCATAACACCTATCAATGTAATAGGAAATCTCTCCCATCCATGTATATTAGTGCATATAATGTAATCCCTATCATCATCAAAATACTTAACTGGTGCTTCTCCTCATCAACAATATACATTGATTCATATACAAAGCTCACTGAGTGATAGGTCACATCATTAAAATGCTATCTAAAAAATGTAACCATGTGAATATCATGTTCCTCTCTCAAATAAGAGAAGAGATATTAACCCTAGAGTGACAACTATAAAATATTATACACATCCTCTTCTATTCACTATCAACTCTCCAATTAGCAAATGAAAGGTTTTGGTGGTGTGATCCCACCTCTCTATCAATCCTATCATCAAAATCACATCATGTGCCACCCAGTAATATCATCTCACTCCTCCTAACCCTATGGATGCCATGTGCTCCCACTCATCTAGGGTGAAATCCCTCCTCATCCATATTAGTTGCATAGCTATTTGATCTCATAACATCAACTCCTACCTAGCCTTCATCCACACACACAAACCTCAAGTCTTATATTTTCCAATATAACTCTCCACCCTTTTCTCCCTTCTCTCTGGGAGAACTACATTGGCTTGAGGCCCTCAATTGGGTTGTGTAGGTAACACTTAGTCAATATGGGGTCTTTTGAGGTTAGCTTAGCCATATACCCACCTAACTATCTAACATGTTCTCCTATTTCTCCACCCTCAGCCTCATTTAACATCTCTCCACCCTAGGCCCAACTACTTATCACAACTCTAGGCCCCACAACCTATATCTCAAACCCTTGATTTTATTACCTATGTTTTAAGCCCTAGGTCCTATGACCTATTTCAACCTACCTTTTCCTAACCACTTACCTTAACAAAATTTTAACCATACCTCAAATCTTTTTCCCTATGCACTGGGAGAACTACATTGGCTTGAGGCCCTCCATCAGGCTATGTAGGCAACACTCAGTTGACATGGGGTCTTCTAAGGCTAGCTCAACCCGTTTCTAACTATTTTTCACTTTTCTACATTTAAAAGATGAAATAAACTAAGATAATGGTCAGGGGTTTGTACGTACTCAGATGAATTTTGCGCACCGTTATCCAGACATTGTAGGAACTCCTCTTTGGCTGTGGAGGATGACACCTGCAGAAGAAAGAGACTTGAACAAGAAAACTGTTAGATAGATAGGTGGTAGACTACCAAGAAAAGCTTGATCCCAGAAGTGTAAAGACTTCCTGAAGGGGTGACAGTCTACTGATTGATAAAAAGTAGAATGTTGCTGGAAATAGAAATGATAAAAGACTAAACAAAAGAAATAAAACCAAATGTGTACCTATATGTGGCAATCTGCCTTCCATAGTCACTAACATCGGTTAGTCTGTCGACGTCCATTGGTCAAGGTCACCGGCGTCAGTTAGTCTGTCGATGTCGGTAGGGGCAATGGGTCTGGCAGCTGATTTCAGTCGGGGAAATGGCCTTAGATAGGTTCTAGATGTGTCTATGGTTGATGGAATGGTCTATGGTAGTCTGGGACTCTGATGGTTTGTACAGGGTTTTTCAGGGTAGAGAGTAAGGTCTGAGGAAGGAGTTAGGTAGGGGATAGGGTGTCAAAAAGAGTGAGGGTATGAAGAAGGCTTCTCAGCCTTCTCAAAAGAGAGTCAGGTCTGGTCTGGTTGATAGCCAGGTCTGGTTGATAATGTTATTTAGAAGCAATGAATAAAAAATTGATTGCTGAGATAATCTAAATAATTGAAATAATGAAAAGGGTAAAAGAATACTTATCTCTTACTTGGAGCAGAGCCAGAGGTGTTTTAAATGCTTGTACCTATTGTGTTTGTAGTCAGAAGAGCTTTGGTTGAAGTCTGATGATTGATTTCAAAGAGCTCTTGTTGATGTCCAGGTCTGAGAGTCGAGAGAGGAAGAGAGTCTGAGATAGAATTCACGTTCAGGGTCTATGATTGATTGATTTAGTATCCAGGAGGGAGAGAATTTTCCTTTGGGTTGTTTTAAGCAACTGACGTCGGCGATTCCATCAACATCAGCCGACTGGTAACTGACATCAGCAGCTAGAAGAATGGAAAAAAGGCTATTTTTGGCCTTCTACCCATTCCTCCATCTACCGAGTTTAGTGGTCATGGTAAAATGGTCGAAGGCGGGTTTAATAGGCGTGGGGAGGGTTGAAATAGGTCATAAATTGGTCATAGGGTGATGGGAGGCATCGAAGGAGAGGTATCCAAGGTGGGGTGAGGTGTGATGGGTAGAGAGAGAGGAAATTATTAATTTAAAATAGATAATTATTTTAAATTAATAAGACATAGGTTAGGCATGGTGAAGTTCGAAAGGGACCAAGAGGTAGTCGACCAACGAGTAGACACGATTTTGGTGTCTACACAACCATTAATCTAGTTGATTAACTCAATATGGGATCCAAAATTGGCATTTTCTCCTATTTTGGGTTTTTTAAGGTCACCGACATTGGTCTTATATGCTAATATCAATGCTTGGTATTAGTTGATGTTGATGGACCCCACTGACATTGACACTGTGTCAATCAATGTCAGTGAACCCTACCAATATTGATTATTTTTTAGGTCCTAGGGATGAACAAATCATCTCCCACTTTTGATTTTTTCCCTTAAAACTACCCTCAAATCCCTCCCAAATTCACCTAAACCTACCCACCCCATTTCTTACCCCTTTAATACCATTCTTTCCCCCTAAATTTTAAATTTAATCTTATAAAAACAAATTAACAAACTTAAATTCAAATTCAACTCATGGAGGATCTTACCTCATCTCTCCATCTCCTCTAGACTATAATAGCTAGCCCTTATGGTGGTGTACATCTAGCTGGGTCCCCTCCTAACTCTACCATCTCACTAGCACTTAGATCTCTTTTTCTCTCTAATCAAATGTTGAAAATGAGTTTAGGTGGGCCATCAAACCCATTTTTATTGAGTTTTGTCACCCATCAATGTTGGAAATACTTCTTATCAATAGTGATGACATAATCGATGTAAATACCCTTAAATTAGAGTATCCAACCCCAACCACAACCCTTTAGACTACACCATTATTCTAGGGCAACTTGGAGATCACGTATATCTCCCTGACCATGACAACCAACTTGGAAATAACATATATCTCCCCAACCATGATAACTAATCTTGGAGATCACTTAAATATCCACCCATAATGACTTTCACTAAAGATCATGAATATCTTCTCAACCATTGACCCTTTTAAACCAACCTTGCATTGCTTGTCTTGACTACTTATTCTACCTTGCTATAGTTGGCTATTATACAAATGCATGTATATCCAGTGTTTTGGATTGTGACCAAGCTAGTCCTATCACTTGCAACCTTTTGTGTTTATTAGGAGCACTTCTTACCTTAGATACTTGGAATACATGGACCATTAGAGATACAACTTTGATTGTTTTAACCTTATTAGCTATCACTTACAATTTGTGATTTGATTAGTTCTATTTGAGTCTTCCTCACCTTTAACAGTTCTTGATTTTGTCAACTATAACTCATAGTAGTATACACATAGGTAGTAATAACACGTTCTCACTCAACATCCATCCACCTAATTAACTCCTTATCAAATCAATACTTGATTCTAGTTTCTCCTCCATTGATTCCATTTTGAGGGGGGATACCTCATCCAATACCTAGAGCATTCAACTCCTATTTTTGTCTTGTAACTTGTCAGTATAAATTACAAGACAAAAAAGGGAAAATGTAGACACCAAAATTATGTCACACATATGCATAACTCCTTATGTCAAAACCCCCCTTTAGCCTCTTTTAATAATTAGCCTTCCCAACCCATGTTTTTACTCCTCACACATTTAATTAATTTAAAATATTTAATTAAGTTAATTAAAAACTACTTATGCCACCTTACCTGGCCACCTCATCCTAAGACTAATTCTTACCCTCTGAGTCACCTCAAGACTTAGTCTCTTAATCCTAGCTACCCATGACTATTATCACCCCAAAAATAAATTCCTAACTGATTATGTCTTTTTCAACCTTGTATTTCTACTATTTCCTAATGGATACCACACTTGGCATGAGAAAGAACAAAAAATAAGCTAGAAATAGCCATTTACCCTTTTCTCATGCCACCAACATCAATCAACCCATGGCCGACGTCAATGGGATCACTGACATCAGTTACTTAAGCCAAATTCCAACCTAATATTTAGATTAATAGAAATAAAAAAGACTTAGTTATTTACATAAAGGCTTTAGCATTCAACTTTCTACATGCAGGCTTACTGTTAATCTACACAAATTAGTCTAGATTAGGAATTGATATACTACATAGCGCTTAGATTTTTTTGAATTGGTAGCACATGCTTGTATTTTATTTCGCCTTTTTCTTCAACATGCCTCAGTGGTGCCATCTATCTATCACCTACGATTCATCCATTTCATCAGCTAAGTATATCTTTGTGTTTTGGTAACTTCTTTAAACAATCATTTTATAGTTACTTTACATTATATTTTTTTATCATTTTATGAATGTCTTGTCTCTCCCTAAAAAGTAGTTGTAAAACTCCTTTGCCTATTTTTATCTGCTCCAAACATACCAACCTTCTATCTAGACCCACCTAAGTCTTACACACTCCCTTATGACTCTTCCAAACCTCATAAACATGACCAACATCTACCTCTTAGCTGAAAAAAATCTCCTGCAACCCCATGAGAACCTACTTCCCCTACTAACATTGGTCACATAACCAACTTCGATCATATAATCAACATTGGCCATATACCCTTACCTACATCGACAACCTAACTAACGTTGGTGACTATGTATTTCTACTAAGCTCCCTGAGCCTACCCAAAAAACCTCTAAAAACATTAATAACTCACATTACTAGTACTATGTCACTCTTTGTTACACTCAAACTACAAGAATAGTATGAATATCTCTCTCTTACTCTCTTTTTCATTTTGTTACTAATTATCAATTTTGTTTCAAAAAGTGGACTATCATCCCTAAGGAAGTTTGATACTTCCAGGAACAAGCACATAGTTTGATAGCCCACTCATATATCTGCTAACAAATATTTTTAGTAATAGTACTTTCTTATTCATAGGTAGTCCTTCTTAACCAAAGAGGAGTGTTCAACATCATATGGATATAGTACACAACCAATCTAGGTTCTCTCTAATCTCTAATCCCTATCCTTCATCTTTCTTTCTCCTTAAACATCAAATAGATTCAAAATTTAGTGAAACAAAAAAAATTATGCTAGGAATTTTTGAAGTAAATTGATGTATTCTAACATAGTAATATCATTCTATAAATCCTAAATCAAGATGAGTAGGGACTCTATTGGTTAGCTAAAATACCATTCTACATAGAGGATGAGGATGAAGTAAGTGAAATAGATCATGAATTTTCATATGACACCTCCAAAAGGGTGGAATTATATGATCAACTTGATTCAAATAGTAAGGTTGTAGATAAATTTCATGTTGTTTTAGCTAATCAAGATGAAGTATCCTTTCAGGATGACTTGGAAATATTTGGTACAAATATTGATTAATTATCCCCATCTCAAGCCAAATTTAATGAAGGCATTAGGAAAGAATTCTAACTGATCTACCATAATTGAATAAAGATGATATAAGTCACTATCTATCTATGACTGAAGGACAATTAACAATCATGATGCAAGATATAAGAATTTGGGAGGAAGATGATTGGGTTTTAAATTCATATCTTTGATCCATGCATCTAAGAATACTGATAGGAGACCAAGATACATTACTTATAAGACATAAGCGTACAAGTGTTGTTATCCACAAGAAGATGCCACTAGGTGAGATTAATCATGATTTAAGGTTTTATAGTAGACTAATTTTTTTTCCATTTGATCTAGGAGGTAAGTACTTTATGAAGTTAGTGTAGGGCTTAATTTAGTTTTTTTCTTGTTCTTTGTGTCTTGCTTTTTTCCTTCTTGTCCCTTGCTTATATATAGTGTTTATTTATATTTATTTGCTTTATCTTGATTTGTTCCTTTATTTTAAATAAGTCCTTTTGGATAACCCTCATCTTGAGTTTCATCTAGTTTCTCAATAAATTTCATAGTTTAGAAATGTAGGTATGACTTCTCAACATTGGTTGATCATGGGTTGTTGAAATACGACTTTGATGTTGTTATTTAGAGAAGCTAGAAAAGACTGATGCATAATTTAATTATTTCTTAATATTTTAAACCTTGTTCTAATCTAATCTTGGTTTTAAGAAGGATTTCACGTGTAGGATGAAAGCTTAAACTATTAGGACACAATCATGCTTGCATTTAAAAAACATTAATTACCTGGGATAAAGTTTATAACCAAGGATGATTGTCTAAAAATAAAACACTTGATGAAATCCCTAAACCTAGCTAACTTGGTTCCCAACCTTTTCTATAAAGTCAGAATGACTTAAAAAAATTCAAAAATAAGATCCTTATGATAAAATTTAAAGATCTTTCTAAGCAGAGGTGATTCTAGTAACCTCCACTAGGGCTATAGACACGTAGCTAGAAGTGAATAAGGGCCTTGAGAGGAGCCAAAGGTATCTCTATTAGGGATATGGATGCTCAAATAGTATCAAAGTAATGCCCAAGTGTTCCTTGAGATAAATAATGGTTCTTAATAAATATTCAAACATGTTGAAAGTTAATGTTAATGATTAAAGTCATGAACCTGGAAGTTGTTCAATAAATCCTTTGGCAACCATTAAGTGGAATCAAATCACACACATAACATGATTGAGTTTTTATGTTTGATCCTAATTTTACATATGTAATATTTGTTCTAACCATGAACTAATCTTAATAATGTTGTCTGATTAAATAGAATAAGTAGGTTAATTATTATTCGAAACCAAAGTCTCTGAATTCTAACATATTGTTATATTTCCCTCAAAAGTCTCCATTTTTTGAGGTCAACATACCCCCATTTCTAAAAATGGGGACCCATGTGTCAAATTATGCAAATTTTTACCTTAAAATTGAAGAATCACTTGATCAAAGTGTCATTCAAATAATTGCACATTATTTTATCTGAATATCATCCACACCTTGTTCTACGTAACTTATTTCTTCATGGTTATGGCTTCATATTATATAAAGTGTTAACATTAGATACTTGTGTTTTAGGTTGTAGTTTTAAAGGAGCTTATTTTAGAATAATCATGCTTAAGTTTTTATGTTTTAATTTTAAATTGATCTTTTACTAACCATGTAATATAATTGATTGATTAAATTCATATTTTGGAACTCTAGACTAATGTTTTACCTGGACCTTTTAATTCAAATTTGTGGGAGATTTTATTTAAATTTAATCAAGAAAAAATTAAATACCATGGAATTAGTTTAATTTTTTTCCTAAGGCTTGGTCATGTTTTTCAAGACAACCAAACCCTAAGCAAAAAAATATTTTCTTAGTCTAAATAATTGCCTGGTCCTTTTGTTATAATGTTTAGCCTAAAGCCTTATCCTAAGGTTTATCATATTTATTAATACAATTAAAACCTTAGGATATGACTTTAGTCTACATCCTTTTATTTTTTTGTGGTCCTTTTTATTACATTCCTAACTCTAGTCCAAAGTTTTTATGTTGACTCCATTTATAATTCATGGAGTCTCGTATGTTATGTTTTGAACTTAGCTTAGGTATTTTATCCTAAAGTTATTCATATATATCCTCAATATTAAATATTGTGTTTGTATATAGGATTAATGACCCACATTTAGTTAGGCAAATTGAATCCAATGGAGCATAGTAAACTTTGCTAATTTAAAACCCTGAGATAGTGATCGGTGTCACAAGTTCACTGAAAGGATATTGAGCATCCAATAGCAGTCCACTTCTTAGATTGAGATCCAATGGCACATGTTAATCTAGATTATATCAATTTGATAGAGTGATATCAGCATACACTTTTCAATGGAGCCTCAAGCGAACTCGATACTGCCATGTGGTGAAAAGGCATTTCCTAGTGGAACTAACAAAGTGCAGAATGAACCATAAAATGACAAGTGGAAAGATTGATAAATAGTTCCAAATAATGGTTTAAAATTAATGGTCATGCACACATCAATGATGTCTACACATATGTCAAATTATGGTCATGTGGATGTCAAATTTAAGATAACAAAGTTCCCCATGGATGTATTTAAAATTGATGATCGTGCACCCATCAATGACATCCACATGGACATCAAACGATGATTACAAGGACTTCAATTTTAATATAGCTTCTTGGATCCAAATTCAAAGGCAATAGTCATTATTTGAACATTTATGAGTCGTTTTACGATGAAAGTTCCATAGGGATGCCATGCAGATGCTAGAATGACACCACATAAGTATAAAAACAACATGAACTAAAGATCTAGTGGACCCAAAAAAAGTAAAATACAAATACATGATGTAAGGCATAATGTTCACTTGAGTCCAAATGCTGACACCATTTGAGCACTTTGAAACATTCATATAATCCCTATCTTGACCCTGTATTCACCATAATCAAGTACAAAGAGATAAATTATCACCTTTATGTACATGATTCAACCCATAAACAACTAGTGGGTCCCAAAGTTAGATGAAATAAGAATGTTCTTTTTATAACCAACATTGTATAATATTTTGAAATAGGATATTATTTTTGTATAGACATGTGTAATTTGTAAGAACATGTTGTCTATAAGTCAATCTATTAGAAAAAATCATTTGTTCGAGAATAGAACAAAAGGATAACTATCCTATACACTTGTACGAATGTAATTGGATATGACTAATTAACTTACTTTCTTGCAATATATAAAAGGAGTATTGTCAATTTTTAAAATGTGGGGGATTTTTTGAGCCAAAAATTTGTGTAAACTTTGAGCAATTAATGCAAGCAAGGAATTCTATAAATATTGTCCATATTCATTTGTGTCATTTGTTATTATAGTTTTTATTTTACTTGTTTGTTCTAATTTCTAGATTTGAATGGTTCTTATGAATGTTTGGTGTGTACATTTGACTACAAATTTTTTAACTTGTGCCAATGCTAGGTTGACTAAAATTCCTTAGGTTCATTTTCATTTTCCTACTCTTCTTGAATATGGGTTAATATTGTTTTCTTGCAGGGGTAAATCTTTAAAGTGAACTAGGTTCTTATTTGAATTATTTACACCTTCTTTAGGAGTTTTCCTGATGTGTGGTAATATTTGGGATTAATTTTTTTCATGTTACACAATGGTTAAGTGCATACCTAGATGAAATTTGAACTTTTTCATGATGTTTGGAATGAAGATCAACAACATTTCTTTCTGCCCTACCCGTCCTTTTGCTCTTATTTTAACTAGATCATTTTATATTAATTGTCATTTTAAATATCCATCTTAGATTAGTTCTTGATCATAATGCATTACTCTTAGCATTAATACCATTTATTTTTGCAAAGGTCTATTATTTGTCCATGGTGGCTCCCAACCACCAAACATTATAAGTATTGTGAAGCCATCACTTGTTATTCCTCTATTCCATCAAAAGATAACATGATTATCACAACCTACAACTCATGCACTGAATTCCTAGAATTCTAAATTTAGAAGTGTTCTTAAATACTCTAGGCACCTGTGATACACATTTAGGCATCAACAAGTCCATGAAACCATCATTGGTAGAATTATGATTTTTGCTCTTGAGTAAGATGCAAGGACCTAAAAAAGGTTGGGGTAGATTAAATTGATGCATAAGAAAATCTTGACACTTTTACTGGTCAATAACCTCCTTCAAGGTATGTGGAGAGAGAGTATAGACTCGATATTGTAACTTGGGACAAAGAGCATTAGTAAAGAGATGGAAATGGTTATCATTGACCATGATATGTTCACATTTACTGGATAATGTTTTCCACCTTTTAACAAAAGCTTGGGTACTTTCATTTTCAAGTTGTTTACAATTTATAAAGTGGGCCAAAGTATATTTGGGAAGATCACTAATTTGGAACTCTTGGACTAAAGTATTTACTAAATCTTCCAAACTAGTAGTAGAATGAGTTTTAAGTACCAATCTAAATAATCACTCATGAGGGTTTTAGATAATATCTTGGTACTGGAAAAGGTATTCAATTTGATTCAATCCTTATAAAATTTTCCAAATGTTTTTAGATGAAGGGTAGCATCAATTGATCCATTATAAGAAATGGTAGGGGTGATAACTCCTATATCACTATTAAAAATTTGAGTGGTAAGAGGCTCATTTTGAAGATGTTTAATTGTCTTGTTAATAAGAAGAGGTCGAGGGATGAGATTGCCTTGGGAATATCAAAGAGGAGGTGGGGGAAACTTTTGATTATGCATGCCCTAAGATGTTGGTTGAGGATGAGTTTAAAGATGGAGATGGTAATTCTACATTCTCATCATTTGATTTATATTATGATTTTAAAAATTAATCATTTGATTAAGTGTTTGTAACAAGAATTAGTGGGTTTGATGAGCATTGTTAGCATTATTTAAAGCATTAGAATTGGTATTAGTGTCTTGGGTACCTATTTTAGTATATAATCGCACCTTTGTGGGAGATTTTTTTTAGGCACTCTCACTCCCAACTATAATATTGGAGCAACCTCAGGCTGTGGGTATCTTCTAGTGAGGTTGAACCTTCGAAGAAGGCCAGCTTCCTCTTGGTAGATCACTTAAACTAATGTTTCTACTTGGAAAAGAGGTAGAGAGGGAGTATAGGGTAACTAAAGAGATAAATGTGTGATACAACAAATTTATTGACACTCACATAATCATGAAATAAACACTAATTTAACATAATATAATTCTTACTCACACAACCTCATGAACTAGTTAATTTACATGTGTCTTTCATAAACCAAGCTCACTAAACAATACATGAAGAAAAGAGGAATTTCAAAATTCACACCAAGCACCCATTAATGTTAGAAAGAGCTCAAGTTAATACCTAAAACTAACCTAAAAACACCTAAAAATAGGCAAGAAAGAAGGACAATAGACATGGAAGAACACTTCTCCACAGGCCATCATGCACAAGCTTGTTAAGCATAATTTAGAGGCAAGAGATAGGTAAACATTGATCTTTATTACTTCAAAAGGTATTTATTATAAATTTTTATAGGGTTTTCCCCTATAAAATGAGGATATATATTTTAGTCTCAAAATCCTCTATATATAGTATAAAGGAAAGAGAGAAGAGGGGGATTGTGTGAGAAAATAGCGAGAGGGGTCATAAATGGTTGCAACCACTAGTATGTCCTTGCAACTACCTTAACCATGAGATGAGCCATCCAAGATCACCACAAATCTCCTTTATCCCCTTAATAATTCAATTATCCTTTGATTAGAGTTGAGAGAGCCATGTCATGAGTAGCTACATGTTCCTGCCAAGTGTAGTTGATTTGATCTTCTACATTTAAAACTTGGCATGATTTTTCACTTTTCATATTTTTTGCTCCACTTGGATGCATATATTATTAGTTTGAAAAATTTATATATTATTATTACAAGTTTTAGACCATGTCATTAGAGTTGAAAGGAGAAATCCTTATCCTTTTTTGTTGATTGTGTTGGAAATATTGTCATTGATGTCAAAGGTCTAGCATTATTGGTGATAAAGGCCCCATTGCATTTAATGTTGTTTGTAATAGATTTATCTTGGATAATGTGAGTTAATAATTATTTAATATTAATTAATATATTTTTAGTTGCATATGAGATAAAAGAAGGGCCCATGGAGAAGTCAAAGAGCCATGAGGTAAAGACAAAATCAGGATGGGACACATTTTCCCATGAAGAGTCATCTTGGGGAATTCCAAAAGTCACCAAGTGAAGATAAAAGAGGAAGGGCACAATTTCTCATGAAGGGATGCTTTGAGGACTATGAAAAGTCACCAAGGTAAGGACAAAAGTGGGAAGGACGTTTTTGGTCATGAAGAGTCACCACATGACTTTTCAAAGGCAAGAATATGAAGGGTCATACAAGTTTGGAACCATTTTCCATGAGGATTGAAGGGTCACAAAGGGGGAAGGTCAAAGGTCATTTTGAAAGCTATAAATAAAGGATTGAGAAGCTATTTGTAATATGAGAGATAGAGGTTGATTTGATATTGAAATATCTAGCTTAGAAGAGCAATTGTGAGAGATGAATATGATTTGTATTTATTATATCTAGCTTAGAAGAGCAAAGGTGAGAGAGAGGAAAGAGATGTCGTATTGAAATATCATTTGTTGAGATAGAAACATTGAGAGATAGGTGTGTGGTATACACAAAAGGGTTGGTGCTCCTATGGGTTGGTGCTCATGAATTGTTGCTAGATTGGTGCTCTTGTAGGTTGGTGCTCACGAATTGTTGTTGGGTTGGTGCTCGACAAAGAGGTTGGTGCTTATGAATTGTTGCTAGGTTGGTGCTTGGCAAAGGGGTTGGTGCTCTTGTGGGTTGGTGCTCATAAATTGTTATTGGGTTAGTGCTCAGCAAAGGGGTTGGTGCTCATGAATTGTTGTTGGGTTGGTGATCAGCAAAGGGGTTGGTGCTCTTATGGGTTAGTGCTCATGAATAGTTGCTAGGTTGGTGCTTATAAAAGGGGTTGGTGCTCCTACAAGTTGGTGCTTGCAAATATTTTTTGGGTTGGTGCTCATTCATATACTTGAGATTGTTCTTTGTGGTTTTTCACACATTGGGTTTCCACATTATATTTGGTGTCTCTCTCTATCTTGTGTGGTGTTTATTGTTTGAGTTTTATTAAATATCTTAAATGTTTAATTAAGTGGAATTTGGTTAAGGGAAATATTTATAAGATATATGATATACTGATTCACTCCACCTCTCAGTATATCTCATGCTTAATAATTGGTATCAGAGCAGGTTTCTTTTTGAAAAGTTTTACAATGTGAAGGTAGATCGAGAAAGCACGATGGCTAGGTCATAGGAAGGATTTTCTACAAATAAGGCACCTTTGTTTGATGGGATGAATTATGATTTTTAGAGCATGAGAATGAAGGTTTATTTTATGGCCCTTGGATTCAACATATGGAAAGTAGTGGTGGAGGAATATGAAGAGCCACAGACATCTACAATTACTCCAATAGAAAAAAAGGCAAGTGAAAGTAATGCTAAAGATTAAAATGCTATTTTATGTGGTTTATGTGAATCTAAATTTGTTAAAGTTATGCAATGTAAATATTCTCATGAAACTTGGGTAAAACTTGAGAATATTTACAAAGGTGATGGAAAGGTTCAACAAGCTAAGCTTCAGACTTTTATAAGGTAGTTTAAAAGTTTGAAGATGGAAGAAGAAGAAGATATAGCAAGTTATCTCTTGCAAGTTGATCAAATAGTAAATCAGATTCAAGGTCTTGGAGAGAAGTTGGAAGAGTCAAAAATGGTGCAAAAGGTTTTGAGATCTCTACCAATGAGATATGATGCAAAGTATTGGCAATCGAGGAGATGAAGAATTTAGCCAAGCTAAAGATGGATGAGTTTCATGGTATACTCACAACATATGAGATGCAAACAGAACAAGATAAACCCTCAAAGAGAGAAGTGGCTTTCAAGACATCAAAAAAAGAGAAAGGTAAGATTCAAGAATCAAGTGATAGTTCCAATGATGATGAAGATGACAACGGAGCACTTTTCATTTGCAAGCCAAAAAGAGGAACATGTAAATATCAAGGAAAATTACCTTTTAAATGTTTTAATTATGGAAATATTGGACATTTTTCAGATAGATACCCAAATAAGAGTAATGATGATGAAGAAGAAAATCCTACATACAAGAAGAATTTCAAAGGCAAATCCAAGAAGGGATTCAAGAAGAAGAGCCTGTATTCTAAGGATCCTAGCTCAGTCAAAGATAGTGGAGTCAATGATTCAAAAGAAGAAGAGATTGGTTGGTGGAGTAAGATTTGCAAGAAGAGCTAAAAAGGGGTTGATGCTTCTGTGGGTTGGTGCTCGGCAAAGGGTTTGGTGCTTCTGTGGGTTGGTGCTCAGCAAAGGGTTTGGTCCTCCTATGGGTTGGTGCTGACAAATAGTTGTTGGGTTGGTGCTCAGCAAAGGGGTTGGTACTCCTTCAAGTTGGTGCTTGAAAATATTGTTTGGTTTGGTGCTCATTCATATACTTGAGATTGTTCTCTGTGGTTTTTACCACATTGGGTTTCCACGTTATATCTGGTGTCTCTCTCTATCTTGTGTGGTGTTTATTGTTTGAGTTTTATTGTATATCTTAAATGTTTAATTAAGTGGAATTTGGTTAAGGGAAAAATTTATAAGATATATGATATACCAATTCACCCCCCCTCTTAGTATATCTCGTGCTTAATAGAATGGCTATCAAAATCCCACTAGGATTATTTTGAAAACTTGGCCTTTTCTCATTCATTGATCTCCCCGCTAGATCTTGACAAGTGTCAAGATCATAAAAATGTTTATGATTTTTTTTAAAAACTTGACCAAAGGCAATGGATACTTATAGGGGATTAAACTTGATGTTTTTGGGTCCATCAATAATTCATTCAGACTTTTATTTTTAGCCATTTCTTTGGACTATTTGCTCGTGGACAAATCTCCTAAAAGAATTAACCCTTTTCTTTGACCTTGAATAATTTTATTTGAAAATGGACCTTCAAAAGAATTTATAAAGTGCCATGTTTTCCACTTTAAATTCACTTTTCAAAAGGAAAATACCCTTCAACCTTATTGAAAATGACCCCTTTTCTTGAGAAGTGCCCTTTGGAGCTTTTGCAATGAACCTTTTAGAATTTTGTAAAGAACCTTTCAGCTTTCTTGAAATGGTCTTTAGGAAACCTTTAAAATATATTTTTTGAAAGGATAGTACCTTTTAGAATCTTGGAAAGAACCCTTCAAACTTTTAAGAGGACCATTAAAGAGTTACCTTCAATAAAATTATCCCAAAAAAATTTCAGAAAGGAAATCATCTTTGCTTTTTACTTCAGACATTTTATCTAAAAGAATTATCCCTTCAAAAACCTTGTCTCAGAAAACTTGTCTAAAAGAATTCAATAATTAACACTTAACCAAAAAAATGGCCAAAAAGAAAAAGAAACATTTAGTCCCCACAAAGTATGAAATAATTAACAAGTAAAGACTTAGCTAAATAAAATATTTTTCACTTAGCTTCTAGCTTGTAGGCATATCCTTGAACATTATTGTTAGATCCTTAAAAACCCATTCTTGGACCCTCTCTATTTGCAAATTTTGGATCCATTTCTAATCCTATAATCCACTACTTCATCAAACCATGCAAGATATCTATGTGTGGGCCAAAAATGGCCAACATCTTTGGTGGCTCATAGGAGTTGCATTCCTATCAATGCAAGAGAACCTAGACCATGTCATCTTGTATAGTCCATTGGGAATGGATTCATTATCCTCTACAACCGAGTTGGTCTAAAACCAGATACAAGGCTGACCCTTTCTAGAAATTCCTCTTGAAGCAATAATGACAACACAAAACAAAGTGCCCAAGGCACTTGTGAAAGGAAAAACCAGACAAAAAGGAAATGTGCACAAGTCACTTGGAGGAAAGCATGAAATATATCCTAATATATACAATGTTATAATTTAGAAGTATCTCCCTCCTAGACCAAATGGTAAACTATGAGTATTATTCACTTGTAACAATCTAAGATGAAAAATACCTTACTTTAGAGGTACCAAAATTGGTGAACCAAGAAGCTTTATGGTCAATCCTTTTTATGTGCTTTCTAATGGATAGAATGGAACAAACATGTCTCTGATGTAGACATACTAGTTGAAGTCCTCCAAACTTGATTCATGTTAGACTGTAGGGGATTTTTCAATCTTCTCATTTTATGGCTCAATTTTTTGATCTAAATTAAGCACAATATGTGATGGCTCTTTTGAACTGGTGCTTGGGTTACTATCTAGACTTGAGCAAAAAATCTCTAAGTCATCCCAAAAGGCAACTTCATCTTGGTCATCTAAGATAATGCCAGCATCAACTCCATATTTGATCTATATTATTTGAAAGGAGCCATGTGGTAGGTAGTCAATCCACCTAAGTCCCAACATGGCATATTTTTATGGCTTTAGATCTAACCATTCCCCCTCATTCTTGAAGACATCAGTACTACCTTCAATGGATAATTCATATTGAGATTGGTCAACTTCTTCAACCTAATTGGTGAGTTCATCCTCATACTCTAGAAGAGGCATAAGTTATTTTAGAACCTATACCTAATCCTTGAAGTCATGGTACAACTTATACCATACTTCATCTTGATCTTCTTGCTCATTCATGACCTCTCCAACATGGTCAACTAATTGATTGACTATGTCAATCTATGCACCTTGGTCATCTTCATCTATAGCCACACCAAATGGAAGCTCTTAGGATGAAACAAAATCTTCTTTTCTCTTAGATGTATTAATACACACCTCTTTGAGTATGGACACATCAGTACTAATTTTAATCTCTAATTCATTAATGTCAAAGCCATGCCACAATAGCTAGTCCAAATCTGATCTCTCCTCCCTTTTTTTGGAATGGACTACCTATCATGATCTCCTCATCATAGGAAATTGTGTTGTCCTCTTTAGGCTCAAATTTGACTCTAAGTTCCTCCTCTATTCCTTTCAAAATAGGCTCTTCCTCTAGGAGGGAGATGGTGGGAGGGTGAAGAAGTTAATTTTGCTTGTAGTTTAAGAGAGTGTATTTCCAACAAGGTTTTTTGAGTGGTCTCTTTGGTGGTTCTTGAGGGAGGAAGAAAGAGTCTTGGAACTCTTGTAGGACAAGCTCATTGAGCTGAGCTAACACCTATTTTTTATATTCTTTAACCACTAACTCCTCTTTTTCTTGAATTAGCTCTTGGATCACCACAAATAACCCCTATTCCTTCTTCTTTATGCCTTTTTAAACCAAATTCCATGATGGAAATGTGTAGGTAATATCCACCTTTTCTTCCTTTTGAATGAGTATAAGAGAGGGTGGTTTCATTAGAGAGGTCATGACATAATCATGGTCAAAGGTGTAGGAGACGATCCATGGTGGGATGGTTTGAAAATATTGAGTGGTAATGGGCATAGGGGTAGGAGAGGACACATAGGAATAATGGCACTAAGTCTATTGATCTTCATAAGATATCAACACACTTTTCAAATTTTGGACTATGCTTCTCAACCACACCTTTTTGTCCTTCTCACAAACTAACCATTGTTCATCCTCACAAACTGACCACCTATTATTAACCAACTAAAGATAACTCCTTGAATTTTGTATAAAATGAATAGGGATGACTGAATAAAGTTCTAAACCCCTACCAATCTCTCTTATCAACTCAATATATTCTGATAATGCTTGCTTGAATCCTGACAAGGATGTAATAGGATAAACATAGTCTTAACAATGGGAATTATTGGATTGATTTGATATCAAAAGAGACTAATCTTGGTGATACACAAGAGTGGGAGGGGAGAAAAGGCCATAATAGGGTTGATAAGTTGTTTGAGGGCCACTTGGGGGGAACACTAACATTATTAGCTTGATAAGTGTGATGTTGAGGTAGAGAATAAGCATGTTGATCAAAAGATGGTTTATTACACATACCAAATAATGATTATTAGGCACTTGGGCTGCTCATACCAGTTGATGAATACTTAGAATCACCATTGGGGTTTGCAGACATGCCTCCAAATACTAATTGGATGAAAAGTACACCAAAACTCTTCACTCAATGAATAATGTGGTCCCACCAGGCATGCCAAAAACTATTGTAGTCTAGAATTACACCCTTTTAGGAGAGTTTTTGATCTAGGTGGATCCATGTACCATTATATTTTTCAAAGTCTTCAAATTCAGCTCAAAGTAATTTCACATTGTATTACTCATCGAGAGCTTTCTGATGCTTTTTGTGATTTGCAAAATAGACACCATATGCAAAAGTTATAAGTCGCTAAAGTTTTGGTTCAACAAGTAAAAATTTGGTGTCGTAAGATGACATGGCATAATAAGGGCATGCCAAGTGGACCAATTAGGAGGTGACAAGTGGCAGTAAATAGGTATTTGTAGAAACTTTTGGTTATGCCACATGGGAGAATCTCGAGAATGGGTCACAAATGCATGCCATGTGGCATGTGAGAAGAGGACAAGGCATTTACCAACATGCATGAACCATTAGCACCAAGTCTCCCACAAAAGGGGGATGTTGACACTTTCCAAGGAGGTGCCAAACTACTTAAATGCATGCAAGCCATTTATTCCCAGCCATGTGGGACAAAAGACCAAGTCTGAGTACCCAAGGAGGAGTCCAAGCATGCCTAGAAAGGAGGAAAATTCAAAATGTCATGTAAAGCACACCTAGAAAGAAGGGTGGCAGTTTTAAACTTGAGACCTGGCACCTAAAAGGATAAGGTCTTGACTGCTTCAGCCACAGTGGCTGAAATGTTATAAAAGGGATTATTTTTACTTGTTTTGACATGGATTTCTAATTGTGTAAAGAGAATTAAGAGGATTAGAGCCTTGTTTTTGCCTTGTACGACATTGGGATTTTGTTTTCGAGTCTAAGAGAAATATTTGTAGGCATATAAAGATCAGAGAAGGCAAAATTCAAGATTTGTAAAGGTTTTGAAGCCATTTGTTGTAGCATTTTAATAGAACAATCCTCACTATTGGGTGGACCCAGAGATGTAGGCTATTGAAGCTGAACTCCATTATCAACTTGTTGGTGTTATCTTTGATTTTCTTTGATTATTATTACATTCTAATCTTGATTTTAATTTTGATTTTACTTTTTGTATGCAAAATTAAACACAAGAAAGTGAAAATTTGAAGGATCTCATAAACATGAACAAGTGATTTTCGAATGTAATGCACTTATATTTTTCAGTTTACAAATCAGATTTTTGGTATCAGAGTGGTTGTTATTTAATAGTGATTGGTAGTGTATGTTGACAAGGTCTGAATCCCAAAAGGGTGAAGGAAAACTCATTGAGTGTAATCCAGAGATTGGTTTAAGGCATGCTTCAAGGATGGCCAAAGAAGAGATGGAATCTGAACAAGCTTTCCATCAAGCTTTCATGGACATGAGAAGCATGGTTGAGGAACTATACCGTGACAAACAAAGGAAATTTGAGAATGAAAAATAAGGTGATTCACAAGAATCAAAAGGTAAATAAACTGAAAAACCTTCTCCATCGATGACGATAAAAAAACTGTGAAAACTCTCCCTTCACTAAAATTGGATATTAAGTTTGAATTACCAATGTTTAATGGTGAAGTTAATGCTGAAAAGTTGGATAATTAGGTCAAGCAGATTGAAGTTTATTATAGGTTCTAAAATATTGTAGGGGATGAGTCAAAAATTCATTTGGCTACTCTTCATATGGGAGGTACAGCTCTCATCTGGTGGGAGAGTAAGTTGAAGGAAGCTGAGCTTCAAAAAGGTAACTTGATTTCTACTTGGAATGAATTTATTGAAGAACTTAGATTGCAATTATATCCTTTAGGCTATATGAACCAAGCCATGATGGAATGGCAAAGTTTCAGACAAGAAAAAGGCCAAAGTGTTCAAGATTATACACAAGATTTTAGGAAAAAACTTTACTTTTGAATGTTCCTCTATACACATAAGAAACACTGCTAAAATATATAGGTGGGTTGCATAGTTACTTAAGACATATGATTCTTATGTTCAATCCCACTAATTTAGATGTAGTATGTGTTCAAGCCACTCATTTAGAGGCTAGAGGAAAACAAACAAAAGAATCTTTTCCTAAAGTAAAAAGTAAGAAATCTAATGTTAAGCATTCCAAAGGAGAAAGTTCATCAGGAAAGGGTAAACAAAAATCCACATATACTATTAGAAAATAAGAAGGAAAACCATTTTGTAATCATTGCAAGAAAAATCATGATGAGTCTAAGTGTTGGAAATTACATCATGAGTTAAGGCCTAAGAAGTATCAAAAGAAAGAAAAGAAGGCTAATGCTATGGTTCAGAACTTAGGATCAGATTTAGGTGATGAAACTAAGATCACAGCTATGGGTTTACATAATTATTTTTCTCTTTCAGTTTCTAGCACTAAGTCATCAAATGATGCATCTTCTTCTAGACAAAATTCTGTGCATGTTGATAAGAAAAGAAATGAATTGTTCCACATTAGAGTTGTTTCAAAGTATACTAAGATTGACACTCTATTTGATAGTGGTTCACAAGTAAATTTAATTTCTAAAAAGGTTGTTAAGAAGATAGGCTTACAAACCAATCCCCATCTGAAGCCTTATCCACTAAGTTGGGTGTGTGATAATGCGAAGCTACAAGTCTCACAAACTTGTAGGCTAAGGTTTGCCATCACATCCAAGTTCGTAGATGAGGTTGAGTTGGATGTTGTTCCATTGGACATATGTGGGATTGTTTTGAGAAGCCCATATCTTTATGATAGAAAAGCAATCTTCTATAGAGAGGAGAATAAGTACTTGCTTGTTAAGGATGGCATTGAATATATAGTTAGAACACATCACATTAGAATAAGTCTTTCCTTGGTTACAACAGGGCAAATGAAAAGACTAGTTAATTCAAGCAAAACTTTTTGTCTCATGTTGATTAAGTCTAAGGAAAAAGAATATTCTCAAGCTGTGGAAAAGTGTGATCCTAGACACAAGAATGAATTGGTTGAAATCATTTCTACTTATGATGATGTATTTTAGGATCCTAAGGGCTTACCTCCTAAAAGGGGAGTTCAACATGAAATTCAGCTATTGCAGGATTCTCCTCTCCCTAACATTGGCATGTATAGGTTATTAGTGGTGGAAAATGACGAAATCAAGAAATAGGTAATGGATCTATTGGATAGAGGTCTTATTCATCCAAGTTCATCTCTTGTTGGTTTGCCAATTATTTTGGTGCCAAAGAAAGATGGCACTTGGCAAATGTGTGTTGATTTTCATGCTTTAAACAAAATTACTATTAAGAATTATTACCCTCTTCCTCATATAGATGATTTGTTGGATCAATTAAAACATGCTATTTATTTCACTAAGCTAGATTTGAGAAGTGGATATCATCAAGTAAGAATTAATGAAGGTGATGTATGGAAAACTGCCTTTAAGATAAAATAGGGATTATTTGAATGGTTTGTTATGCCTTTCAGGTTATGTAATGCCCCGGATACATTCATGAGATTAATGAATGATGTTTTTAGATAGTTCCTTGATGATTTTGTTATAGTTTACTTAGATGATATATTGATTTTCAGAAAGTCATGGGAAGAGCATGTGATCCACATTATGAAAGTCATGGATGCATTATGAAGGGAAAAATTCTATCTTAAAATGTCAAAATGTGAATTTGGCAAGAACTCTTTGATATACTTGGGTTACATTGTAGGACATGGTAAATTGAAAATTGATCCTGCAAAAGTGGTAGTTATTGTTAATTGGCCTACACCCACTAACACAACTGAGGTTAGGAGTTTTCTTGGTGAAGTAAAGTTTTGGAGGAAGTTTATTGCTCAATTTTCATATATTGCATCACCTTTGCATTCTTTGATAAGTGTGAAATAGGTATTTTAGTGGGGAGGCAAACATCAAAAAGCCTTCGATACTTTGAAAGAAAAGATAAGTACTGCTCCGGTCTTGGCACTTCCTGATATAAAAAAACCATTTGAGATCGAGACGGATGCAAGTGAGTATGCTATGGGAGCTATTTTAATGCAAGGTAAGAAACCAATTTGTTATCATTCTGAAACCTTTACAAGTGCAGTAAGAAAATATCCAACTTATGATAAGGAATTGTATGCGTTGGTTCAAAGTTTTAAAAAATGGAAACATTACTTAATGGGCAAAGAAACAATAATACATACAGATCATCAGCCCTTACAGTATCTCCAATCACAAACTAAGTTACAATAGTCTAGACATTTTCGTTGGATGGGTTTCTTACAATAATTCCATCTTGTGATCAAGTATAAAAAAGGAATTCATAATAAGGTTGCAAATATGCTATCTAGGCCTCCTATGGTTGTTGCATCTATTCTTTTACAACATGGTTATTTGTCTCATGAAAGTTAGAAAGAACAATATGTGAATGATCTTGATTTTTCAGATTTTTATAAGGACTTGATGAGTAGTAGACAAGTAGAAGAATTGGACTATCATGTACACAATGATATTTTGTATCATTTGGGTAAACTATGTATTCCTCAAAATGAGAGGGTGCACATGATTAGAGAAGCACATACTTCTCTTATTTTTGATCATTTTGGAGTTGCTAAAATGGTTGCACATTTGAAAATGTATTGTTATTGGCCTCATATGTAGGAAAATGTTGCTAAATATATAAGGGGATGTACTTTTTGTGCCATAAGTAAACCTAGTAACAGGAAATTGGGACTTTACACTCTACCTTTTCCTACTCACCCTTAGGAAAGTATCTCTATGGATTTTGTGGGGGGATTGCCTATGACACAAAGAAAACATGACTATTTATATGTGGTTGTGGATAGATTTAGCAAAATGTGTGTTTTGATTCCTTGCACTAAGTAGATTACTGGTGAAGGCACTACATATTTGTTCTTTAAACATGTATGGGTTCATTTTGGTTTGCCTACTTCAATTATTTCTGATCAAGATTCTCGATTTATTGGGGAGTTTTGGTCAACCTTGTGGGGACTAATGGACACTAAATTATAAAAGAACACTACATTTCATCCATAAACTGATGGATAAATAGAGGTTGTGAACCGCACTGTGGTACATTTGCTTAGGGGTTACAGCAATAAAAATCCAAAGTTATGGGATGAACAATTGTGTTACATACAACATGCATATAACTAGGCACTTCATTCTTCTACTATAAAATTTCCATTTTAATTTTGTTATGGATACTTGCCTAAATCTCCTCTAGATGTTTGCTATGGTTAGGATACAACTGTTAGTGAACCAAAATAAGCCATTCAAGCCAAGAAGTTCATTAAACAAATACAGCTCATTCATTAGACTGTTCATACTCAATTGGAGAAAAGTCAAACCAAGTACAAAGCCAGGCATGACAAATATTGTATTGATCACTAATTTGTTGTAGGTGATATGGTATGGCTTCACATTAGTAAGGAAAGACTGATAGATGAAGGTAAAAAGTTGAAACCAATCTGGTATGGTCCTTTTTGGATAACGAAAAAAATTGGCACAAATGCTTTTCGATTAGACTTACCATCTTACATACAGATTTATTTAGTTGTAAATGTGGAAATTTTGAAATTGTATGAGCCTTCAATGATCATTGATCATGATGAAAGTGTATCCATTCCTTTCATTGATGATTTTTCTCCTGAATATCTAATAGAATTGCAAGAAGATACTATACTTGACAGGAATATGTAGACTTTGCGAAGAGGTAATGTTGAATATCTTCATGTTGGTCTCAAAGGGATGCACCCAAGCAAGGCCAGATGGATGGAAGTTAGAAAGGTGAGGGAAAAATACCCTCACCTCATTACTAATTAATTTCAATTTTTAGAGGTCCAAAAGTTCCCAGTGGGGAAGAATGATCCAGGTGGATCCATGTACCATTATATTTTTCAAAGTCTTCAAATTCACCTCAAAGCAATTTCACATTATAGTACTGGTCGAGAGCTTTCTGACACTTTTCATGGTTTGCAAAATGGACACCATATGCAAAAGTTATATGCCACTAAAGTTTTGGTTCAAGAGGTAAAAATTTGGTGTCATAAGATGACGTGGCACAATGAGGGCACGCCAAGTGGACCAATCAGGAGGTGACAAGTGGCAGTCAATAGGTGTTCATAAAAACTTTTGGTTACGCCACATGGGAGAATCTTGAGAATGGGTCACAAATGCATGCCTCGTGGCACGTGAGAAAAGGACAAGGCATTTACCAATGTGCATGAACATTTAGCACCAAGTCTCCCACAAAAGGGGGACATTGACACTTTCCAAGGAGGCACCAAACTACTTAAATGCATGCAAGCCATTTATTCCTAGCCATGTGGGACAAAAGACCAAGTCTGAGCGCCCAAGGAGGAGTCCAAGCATGCCTAGAAAGGAGGAAAAGTCAAAATGTCATGCAAAGCATGCTTAGAAAGAAGGGTGGCAGTTTTGAACTTGAGACCTAGCACCTAAAAGGCTAAGGTCTTGATAGCTTCAGCCACAGTGGCTGAAATGTTATAAAAGGGAGTTATTTTTACTTGTTTTGACATGGATTTCTGACTGTGTAAAGAGAATTAAGAGGATTAGAGCCTTGTTTTTGCCATGTACGGCCTTGGGATTTTGTTTTCAAGTCTAAGAGAAATATTTGAAAGCATATAAAGATCAAAGAAGGCAAAATTAAATATTTGTAAAGGTTTTGAAGCCATTTGTTGTAGCATTTTAATAGAATGGTCCTTACTATTGGGCTGACCCAGAGATGTAGGCTATTGAAGCCAAACTCCGTTATCAACTTGCTGGTGTTATCTTTGATTTTATATGATTATTATTGCATTCTAATCTTCATTTTAATTTTGATTTTACTTTCTGTATGCAAAATTAAACACAAAAAAGTGAAAATTTGAAGGATCTCATAAACATGAACAAGTGATTTTTGAATGTAATGCACTTGTATTTTTTAGTTTACAGATCATTTTTTTAGGCTCTCTCACTCCTTGATACAATATTGTAGTAACCTCAAGTTTTGGGTATGTGTTAATGAGTTTGAAACTCTAGAGGAGGTGGGCTTCCTCTGGGTAGATCACTTAAACTAATGTTTCTGCTTAGAAAAGAGGTAGAGAGGGGGTATAGGGTAACTAAGAGAGATAAATGGGTGATACAAAAAAATTATTAATACTCAAATAATAATGAAATTAAAACTATTTCAACATGAGATAATTATTACTCACACAACCTCACAAACTAGTTAATTTTCATAAGTGTTTCATAAACCAGGCTCACCAAACAATACATGAAGCAAAGAAGAATTTTGAAATTCACACCAAGCATCCATTAATTGTGGAAAGAGATCAAGTTCATACCTAAAACCAACTTGAACACACTTCAAAATAGGCAAGAAATAAGGACAACAGACATGGAAGAACACTTCTCCATAGGGCCATCATACACAAGCTTGCTAAACACAATTTAGAGGCAAGAGATAGATAAAAATTGATCTTTATTGCTTCAAAAGGTATTTATTACAAATTTTGATAGGGAATTTTTGCCTTGTAAAATGAGAATATATCTTTTAGGCTCAAAATCCTCTATATATAGAAGAAAGGAAAGAGAGAAGAGTAGGCCTACGTTAGAAAATAGAGAGAGGGGTCATAAATGGCTGTAACCACCACTATGTCCTTGTAACTACCTTGACCATGAGATGAGTCAACCAAGATCACCAAAAATTTCCTTGATCCCCTTGTATATTTAAGTCACACTTGATTAGAGCTAAGAGAGTCATGTCACAGGTAGCTATATGTTCCCACCAAGTGTAAATTATTTGATCTTTTGCATTTAAAACGTGGCATGCTTCTTCACTTTGCATGTCTATTGCTCCACTTGGATGCATCTATTATTAGTTTTACCACTTTACATGTTCTAACTATGAGCTATAGACCATGTCATCAGAGTTGAAAGGAGAAATCTTTGTCATTTTCTATTGATTGGTTGTCAAAATCCCACTATGATCTTTTTGAAAACTTGGCCTTTTCTCGTCCATTGATCTCCTTACTAGATATTGACAAGTGTCAAGCTCATGGAAATCATGATAATTTTTTTTTAAACTTGACCTAAGGAAATGACTACTTTTAGGGGATCAAACTTGATGTTTTTGGGCCCATCATTAATTGCTTTAGATTTTGTTTTTGGCCATTTCTTTGATATATTTTCTCACAAATAAATCTAATAAAATAATTAACCCTTTTCTTTGGCATTCAATAATTTTCTTCATAAATAGACCTTTAGAAGAATTTATAAAGTGCCCTATTTTTCACTTAGAATTCCCTTTTTGAAATGAAATTATCCTTTAGCCTTCTTGAAAATGACCCTTTTTCCTAAGAAGTGCCCTTCAGAGCTTTTGCAATGAACCTTTCAAAATTTTGCAAAGAACCTTTCGGATTTCTTGAAATGGTCTTTCAAAAACCTTGAAAATATCTTTTTCCAAAAGTAAATTACCTTTCAAAGTCTTGGAAAGAACCCTCCAAAAATTGAATAGGACCATTAAAGAGTTACCCTTCGATAAAATTGTCCTAGACAATTTTCCTAAAGGAAATGGTCTTTGCCTTTTACTTCAGACATTTTGTCTGAAAGAATTATCCCTTCAAAAACCTTGTCTCAAACAACTTGTTTGAAAGAATTCAACAATTAACACTTAGCTTAAAAAAGGTCCTGAAATAAAAACAAACACCTAGTCCCTAAAAAGTCTAAAAGAATAAATAAGTAAAGACTTAGCTAAATAAAAGATTTTGAACTTAGCTTCTAGCTTATAGGATTATCCTTAAACATTGCTACTAGATCCTTAGAAAACCTTTCTTAGACCCTCTCTATTTGTAAATTTTGGATCCATCCTAAGCCTTTGATCCACTTCTTCATTAAACCATGCAAGAGTTCTATATGTGGGCCAAAAATGGCCAACAATACCACTATTGGTGTTGGTAGGAGCTTGAGAGGAAATATTAGAATGTGAGACACTAGTGGACAAATTTTATTGTGTGGAAAAATATGAACTAGTGAAGGGATGAGAAGAGGAAACACTAGAAGCATGATTACTATGGATATAAAATGATGTACTAGTGGAAGGATTAAGGAGAGTGGATTCTATGATAGGTCCACTATATGTAGAAACTGCCATGTTAGTGGATATATTAGGCATGGAGATAGAATAAGTTAAAGAAAAAGAGGTCCTTGTATGAGAAGGGGTCATAATAGAGAGAAGAAGTTGAGAATAAAATAAGGTAGTACCTTCCAGTCTATTTGAGAATGTGGGAGAAGTTAAGTGAGGCTCTTCAATTTGACCACTAATCATGAGATGGTAAATAGTAAAAGGATCCTTTCTTTTATGTTGAGTAAATTCAGAGATAAAAAAGAGCATTTCAAGGTTATATTTTAATTTAGGTTGATCTTCAAGGGAGAAGAGAGGATTATGTTTTGATGAGGTATGAAGAGGGGTCCCATAGTTCATTGTGTGAGTGGCTATATAAACATTACTTTCATTCAGGAGAGGATCCCTACTCTGCTTATGAAAGACCCTATAAGGGTTAGTAACATGCATCATGTATGTTGAATTCAACTTAGTGTTGTCCAGTAATAAAAAGTTCATGATGAAGGAGAATGACTAAATAAGGTAAGAGAGATGCAAAAATCAAGGAGATAAGAAGTGATATAAATAGTACATAGTCGAATGGGTCAACCTAATATAGAAAATAGGGCCTAAGAACTATATAGCGTTAATTGAGTTGACCTATTACAACAAATAAATGTTGAAAAAGTGTATAGAGTCAACTGGGTCAACCTAACACAGTAGATAGGGAAAAATAGATAGTTTTTAAAAGACTGTGTCGATAGAAAAGACTATTTATTGAGATAAGAATTTTTTTTGTAAGTACTTAGGAAAGAAAGAAATGAAAGAAAACATAATCAATTATATCAATGAAGTTGATCCAATTGAGGCACATAGCACAAAACCTTACACCAATGTTGGCTAATGTAAGTTTTTTCAATATAACATAATTTGAGTAAAGAGAAATCAATCAACTTGAAAAGAAAAATATAAGTGGTCAACCTAAATATTGTTAGATTATTATAGTAAATTTTTAAATGTGATAGGAAGTTGGCTATAAGTAAGGTATTGAAAATAAATCTAAGGATGGTTTTAGCATGTTTGGGATGAAAGGAATATGTATTAGAAATGCTACATGGTTGATATTAGGGCCTACCCCCTCACTTAACACACCAAAATAATAAGGATATCAGGTGCTTAGCTAAAATATACCATTAAACACGTATTTATACTTGGCCAAAAAACCAAGTTGGCATCCCCCTCGGTGATGAAATTCAAGTAGGTTGGCCTTAGGTAAATAACTATTAAAATGCTTTTTAAGATTTTGTTATTTGGTAGTGTGTGCATAAAATAGAAAATAGTGAAACTAAACAGTATATTGAAAACCACCTAATTTGACTATGTGATATATTCTAAGCATTCAAGCAACAAGAAATGAAAGTGTGAGCTAATTACTAGCATATAAGGGTTAATTCAAACTTTGAAACATAGTAAAATGTTGTTTCAGTTGACAATGTATGTAGAGAATACATAACAAGGTTGATAGTATCACCTTTGTACTGTGGAAGCAAGGGTCTAAAAAATGAACTATGGTGATAAAGTTAACCTAGCTTTGCATAGAACACATAGAATATATAACTACATCGACAAGGTCAACCTAGTTGACTATATAGAGGTAATTTTAAAGAGTACAAACTATGAAAAATAGAATTGTAATAAATGATAGAAATGACAAATAAGGATATAAAGGAACCTTGGTGGGTTGGAGGATGTAGAGAAAAATAATATTGATGTGAAAGAAGCATGATTTGTAGTTGCTAAGTTTGCTAACTGTGTCAACTAGGTTGACCTAACTTTGTAGAAACCTATTGCTAACAACTTAAAAATGTATAGGGTTGATTGGGTCGACCTAGTATATTGAACTTGATGCCTAAAAATGTATAGGGTAAATTGGGTCAAATTAGTGGTCTAAACTAGAAGTATAGAAAACCTACACAAATAAAATAGATTCATATGGATGTGACTATGTGTTAAACCTATGCACAAAAGTTACTGTGTCAATGCAATCAACCCAATATCACAAAGATATGAAAATAAAATGATAAAATGATGAAATAAGTGAAGAAAAAATTGCAAGGGTTAGATGCATGTCAGGTTCATCAAAATGTATGTATTTAGAAATACATCATGTCTATAAATCAATCCTAACTCAGAGAAGATAGATCATGTCATACACCTCTGATTGGGGACACATTTGCTGACTGGGAACCTAACTAATATGTGGATTTTCTAGACCTAATTAGAGGATCTCTTATTACAATACACTTTGTTAAGGAGAGTTCTAAAGCCTCCAGTCTAACACAATTATGCAATAAACCTAGTAGGGTCTTGAGTTTTGATATTTCACCTAAACTAATAACAAGTAAAGTAAATCTAATCTAATGCTCACCAAATCTTGTGCCACAAAGTGGGGGTTAGAAACAATAAGACTAAACATGCATAAGAGACATATACTCACATTAATGTATATGAAATCCTAATGCATGGAATATATATACAAATGCGTATTTATCTACTCTTAAAAAGGAGGAACAAAGTTAAGAATACTTACCTTTGAAGATGAACTCGCTAAGCCTCAATCTCTCCTTTGGCCAGGGTGATTCATAAGAGGTTGTTATGGTATGTAAGGATGAGAAAGACAAACCATCTCTAGGCTACACAACCTATCAATGCATCCAAAAGACTTATCCACAAGACAAGATCTATATCTCCAAAGAAAATATGAAACCTTAAGCTTTCTCCTCAAGTATAATGGTCCATAAGTAGATGTGCATTCACTCTTACTTATTCTTCTCTTCTCTAAATAATGGTGAAATTAACTTGTATATATAAGCAAATATGACCCTTAACCCTTCTAAAAATCCCATTTGATAGGGTCAACCCCATTGACCTAACATAATTATAGACAATTATTCACTAGGTCATGAACTAGGTAAGCCAAAGGCCAAACTAGTTCCTAAGTGAAAAATACCCAAAACTATGTAGGGTCAACCCAATTGACCTAGTACATCCAACTGCCAAAAAGGGATTAAAGTGAGTAAAAAGAGCATAAAATGTAACAAATTATTGGAAAGAGTACAATAGAGAAGAACAATATTAGGGATAATGTTTTCAAGAGACAAGTGTGTAGATAATAAGTAGAAAAAGGGAAAACAATCCTATAAAGCACCAATGGTCTGCCCACCCTTTTTTTGGTGTACCCCTTATGGCATGCACTTAGATAGATTGAGACTCAATGGATTCCTACAAGATACAAAGTGTCAGTAAGTGATAAAATTTTGAGAATATTATGTATACATTGGGAATTTTTCATTTTATTCACATCCTTTTTATATGAGTGTATTCATTATTCAATTCATACATTCAATATCTTAGTTGATGGCCTAAGCACTGAGAACATATAAATGGGTAGAGCATCCAAAAATGGAATTATGAACATTACTATTCCTGCCAAAGGCAACCACCTCCTTTCTATTTGTTTAATTTGGATTGAAATTTCCTAATATAATTATCCCATAGAGAATATTTTACTACCCCTACAAAGAGAGGGACCCAAGTTATTTCACTAGTAATATTCCAATACATAAATCCTAAATCCTAAATTGCAATTAGTTGAGTGCTAACACAAAATGTATTTGAGTTCATTGATAATCTAACTTGATGTGGTAGATTACTTCTATAGGATGTTTTTGAACATCCCAACTTCTCTTTCTAATGCTAAACCAAATATAAAAATACCATTCTAAAATTATTAACATGTGACATTTTCCACAAAAAATGCCACTTAAATTCCTTTGATGTTTCCTTTGAATAATCTCCATGTATCTCTTTCCTTAAATCCTCAGCCATTAGGATGAAAATAAAGGGGGAATATTATCCTATTAACATAAACCTATGGAGGCTCCAAATAAACCCATTATGCTACCATTTAGTACTAAAAATTTAGGACTTGAAATACAACCAAAGACTGAGTCACACCATTCTTGTCTAAAAATAAAAAATTTCTAGGACTTTTAAGATAAAATCCCAATCAACCCTAGCATAGGATTTGTTGATTTCTATTCTAAATAACATGATTATTTTCTTTTCAAAGATAAGAAATGTATGATTTCATGGGAAATGATTATTCCTTCTTGGATGTTCTATCTAGGCATAAAGACTCATTGTTTAGTGGGTATTAAACCTTCCAAAACCACTTTCAACCTGATGGGCAAAGCTTTGGAGATAATTTCATAATTTTTTTAATATATCAAAACATGCATAAAATCCCTAAAATAAATTTTATGCTCAACTTTTAGAGTGAGGGATATGAAAGTGTTGTTTAGGCTAGTTGTAATCTACTTTTTACTTATAGATTCGTCCACTATGCTAAGAGCATACTTCCTAAAAATAGACCCAATATGTTGAAATAAAAAAGGAAACCCATCCATCCTAGGTTATTTATCCTTATACATTAAGAAAACCACTTTCTTAATCTCATATTCTAAAAAAGGTTCTATTAAATCCTTATTATGATATTCTAACACTATTTTGGGAACGTGTCTCAAGAGTGATACTTGGGCACTGTGATTGATATCTACCAAATTCTACATTATATCTTCAAATAATCCTAACTCTTCTATCCTAATCTCCAAAATTTGATCTAGAACCCTTCCATCCCTTGCCTTGATGGGAAAACCATTTCAAACATATTATATCGCTTGTGGAATTATGGAAATACTTAGTGTTCATTTCTCCTTCTTTAAGATAGTTTTCCTTGACTTTTGATACTGAAATACCTCTTCTCTTAATTGAAGTTCTTCCACATTTTCTAAATTTAAATTTTATTTTTTTAGACTTCAATATCCATCCAGAAATTCATAATTTCCTCATTTAAAGAAGTCAACTTTATGTATGTAATCTTGATTTCTTCAAAAAAAATTGAAATTTTCCCTATTCCATTTTTAAGTATAGACTTGATATAGGTTATTTATTTTTAAAAAGTGAACATTCTAGAGCATCTAGTTTGAGGCATTATTTTCCACCAAAAAATCATCCCAATATTTTATCAAAGTTGGTGATTTAAACAAAGTGTTAAACGAATTATGATAAACTATTGTAGTAAAATTAGAATGTATAAGATATGTAATGAATCACACACTATTGATTTTTAACTTGATAAATATATAAATATGTCAAAATGGGAAAGAAATAAGACACACAACTTATTTAGAAATTGGATCTAATCGACTACAATAAGGATAGTGTGATTAGCTATGAGATTATGTGAGGTCATTATGAATCGAGAATAGGGATTCTCATTTTCTTGGGACAAGGTTATGCTATTTGGATGAAGTAAACCTATGGTTTCATCTATATGGTGTGTTAACATCTGATATTTTTTTCACCTTTATGTAAATTTGGATCAGTTTACCTTTTCCTATAGGTTTTGTGTGTCTGATTGGGTCAAAAAAATTGTTGTGGAATCTATTGTGTACCTTATTCTTCACTCGAAACCCCATATCAATAAACAATGAGGAATAGATAAAATAAATGGGAAAATGGGTTAGTGGTTGAATTTGTGATTTACCTCAACACTCCCTATGTTAAGCATTGTCTACATATTAATATTATGAAGAGGGATCAAACTCCATGTATTTTTATAGTGTTATGGTGTTGTGTTTGAAATACTAGTTTAATTATATATGCTAGTGCAATCATGGTGTAATTATGTCTTTCCACAATGACTTATGATTTTGGAGGTGTATTCAAATTTAGCTCATGGTTACTTGGGTTATGTGGACTCAAAATTGGGAAGAATTAATGCTTTCTTCTCAAAGCGAAGTTATATATTCTAGTTATTTTCTATCATATGAGCCTCTATTTGAAAAATAGATAGAAATGTAGATTTATAGTAATATTTTAGTAATTTCCTCAAATGGGACTTGATAAACATGCATGATGACCCATTTTAGTGAATATGAATTTAGGCAAGTAGTTGTTATTTCGATGGAAGATAAAACCAGTGGATTCAGACACTTCTAGTGAGAAGGATTCTTATGAATGAGAGGTATTACTAAAACATATATACAAATAAAATGAAAGTGTAAATCAATCAAATTGTGATTCTACCTTATTTGTTTCAAGGAATAGGAACTTTTAATATCAGATTTGATTTTAGGTATAGGGTCATCGACATAGAAATAGAGGAAGAGTAGTTCAAAACTATGTAATTAAGTGTGAGATAAGTGTACATAAAAATATGGTCAAAGGTGCATTTTTAAGCATTAATTATTAATTTCAATAACTAGATTTTGCCTGCTTTATTATAGTATGTAGAAAAATAAAAAGTGGTAGATTAAAATGAAGAGTATTATACTTCCACTTACCTATGAATAACAATCTTGAATATAGGCCACTCGTTGAACTGTGCTTCATGAAAAACTAAAATGAAACATGTATATATTAGTCCTTAGGATAAAAAATTTAAGTAAATAAAATAAAATTATATATCAAATAACTAGTAATGAATACACCTTTTTAGGTACACAAACTATAATGTTTTGTAGCAAAAAATTGGTGACTATAGAGGGTGAGACCCTTGGAAATTTTCTTCATTTAAAACATTTGGATTGACTTTGCATGTCTAAATACTCAATGTTAGGAGAGTGTGCTTAATAACTCAAGATGTGATTGGCTCCATCATTGCACACTCAAGGTATTAAAGTATCTTGGAATCCATGTATGAATTCTATATGGCAAGTAGTTGTTATTTCAATGGAAGATAAAACCAGTGGATTCAGACACTTCTAGTGAGAAGGATTCTTATGAATGAGAGGTATTTCTAAAACATATATACAAATAAAATGAAAGTTTAAATCAATCAAATTGTGATTCTACCTTATTTGTTTCAAGGAATAGGAACTTTTAATATCAGATTTGATTTTAGGTATAGGGTCATCTACATAGAAATAGACGAATAGTTTTTCAAAACTATGTAATTAAGTGTGAGATAAGTGTACATAAAAATATGGTCAAACATGCATTTTTAATCATTAATTATTAATTTCAATAACTATATTTTGCCCACTTTATTATAGTATGTAGAAAAATAAAAAGTTGTAGATTAAAATGAAGAGTATTATACTTCCACTTACCTATGAATAACAATCTTGAATATAGGCCACTCATTGAACTGTGTTTCATGAAAAACTAAAATGAAACATGTATAAATTAGTCCTTAGGATAAAAAATATAAGTAAATAAAATAAAATTATATATCAAATAACTAGTAATGAATACACCTTTTTAGGTACACAAACTATAATGTTTTGTAGCAAAACATTGGTGAATATAGAGGGTGAAACCCTTGGAAATTTTCTTCATTTAAAACAATTGGATTGACTTTGCATGTACAAATACTCAATGTTAGGAGAGTGTGCTTAAGAACTCAAGATGTGATTGGCTCCATCATTGCACACTCAAGGTATTAAAGTATCTTGGAATCCATGTATGAATTATAATGGATCATGTTATTGTAAAAACTAGTACAAAAAGGGTGAATCAACCACTTCATATGGAATAATATTTATATATGATGTAAAATTAGTGAAAAATAGCATGATATAAGTCTTGTGTGTGTGTGTGTGTGTGTGTGTGTGTGTGTGTGTGTGTGTGTGTGTGTGTGTGTGTGTGTGTGTGTGTGTGTGTGTGTGTAATGACATGATTTTTGATTACTTATATATAAAATGGTGCAAAAATTGAGTAATAAAGTGATCATGTTCCATGGACATCCCCAAATTTTATTTGAGTATAATGATACTAATAATTAAGTAATATCAACTTAATATATGAGTAAAACTATGTAAAATTATGGAACACATGTCACACATGATGCCCCCAATTTAATAAAAATTTGAGATAATCTTATGTATAAATATGTAAATTATTTTTGGGTACCTACTAAAAAATATTAAGAAAACTACGTATGTTTATGAGAATTTTGAAAAATGTTATTTTTGACTTATAGGATAAAAACATGTTATTTTAGACAAACCTGACCTATATTTTCTAAATGGTGATGTTTTGTCTAAAATTAATTTATAAGTAAAAACTAAGTATGAAATTTGATTTATTGATCAAATACTATATTTTTCTATATGTAAAATAAACATTTTCATCTTGGTCTCAAAAACAAATCCATTGTATATCCCCCCTCTTTTGAAGTGAGTTGTGAAGCCAATATAAAACATAGCTTAAAATTAAAATAATAAGTGAATGATTTTATATAAAATATTCAAATCAAGATTAATAATGATAACATTAGATATATATTTCCATCTTATTGATAATTTGATACAAATAGTAGTGTACAATAAATGTATAGCCTAACATACATTATTCATGTTTAGATAGATGTTATCAATGAGGGATGAAATGAATAATTATCATATACTAAGTACTTTAAAGTGATAAAAGAACTTGGAAGGGATGACTTATATCCATCATGGCATCAAAAAATTGGGAGGATGCATGATAGTCATCATATAATCCAAATTGAGTAAATAATTTCAAACAAGAATTATGTCCATGATTCATACACAAAGATCATAGGTAAAATAACACAAAACCAACAAGAAGGCCAAGGGGTTGTGTACAATGGACATGCTCAACTATCACTCACACATATATAAGCACACAATAAGACTATTTAACCCTGAATTATATGGTGGATCCTATTATGGGAGATATGGTTAACAATATAGAAATTAATAAATACAAGAGTGATAAATATATCTATAGTAGGACAATTAATTACAAAACTCATATAGAATATATACTAAATTTTATTATGCTAAGATATGCGAAAATGGAAAGTATATCTATTCTATATATTGAAATGATAATGAAAATAAGATACTTAGCTATTTATAATACTAATAAAAATCTAGATATAGAATAGGTAGAAATCATACTAGAAGAATATTTTGTAACAATTATCAAATTCTAGATTAAGTGCTTCTATATTTGCAGACACTTGCATAAGCATGGGATATTTACATCAAAGCTATGTCTAGATTAGTCTTAAGTATCTAATATAGAATAAATATTAAATATTATATGACCACTTGGATGCTTCTAAATTCATCATCACATTTTCTATGGTGCATTCAAATTTGGGTGTGGACTATCCTTCCTTATCAAATGATCAAACCCTAGTTATTCATGTTCATAGTGGCTATGGGTAAAATGGGTTAGTGGGAACATAGTGTTGAGATTCCCAAAATTCCCCTCTATCAATGATAACTAACTACATATCCAATACTTTTAGGAGGGCATCAAACTTATGTGATACTCCCCTACATGTTGGCTTATGTGTGAATCATATAATTTGTGATAAGTAAGTACAACAATGACCTACCTTATAACTTAGATAATATATATCTTGGGTTGATCCATTAGTACTTCAGACTTGTATATATGTTTTCCCCATGAATCATATGTAGATAAGATAAAATATGGAAACTTTCTCAATTGAATGCTCTTATGTATAAGTCTAGGTATGTGTTATGTGTGTATAGGATGAGGAATGATCATGCATATATACCACTCTTATCAAGAGAATATATAATATAATATAACTTAGTAAAAAAATTAGGATATGTTTCATTTTTAAATTATAATACTTTAGGGCCCAAGACACTTGTTATCAGGTAAGGACACTTATGTAGACCTAGGTGTTTAACTGGGATGCAAGTGTGCAAGGAGTAAAAAAGTAGGTATAGGTCTATAACTTGTACAAGCATAAGATAAGTAGTTTATAATAATTTTGGGTAAGATATAAGGTATGTTCCATAAATGTAAGACTAGTTAGACTAATAGATAATATAAAGGGCACAAGAGATAGTAGATGTGAGACTTACAGAAGTGGGAATGGTCTAGAATTGAGAGGAAAAACCAAAGTCTAAGTTTACCAGGTATAGAATATTTAGGTGTTATGTAGTTAATCAATATCATATACATTATCTGCCCCCCTCCCCCACCTAATTTTTTAATGAAATTTCTATTTTAAAGGAAAGGAATGCATACATGGATGTGTATAACACACCTTGTCTTTGATTGAGTCTAACATGAATGTTTTACTAGTGAAAATCAAGACCATGTTACAGTATTTAATCAATGCATGTAATATAAAATTGAAATTATTGAAATGGCTGAAATTAAAATAGATCAAGGTTTAGGAGTGTACATATGTATCGATGTAACTATCTTTCCTTTTGACAATTTTATTTGAAATATGTATCACCATGAATTACTAAAATTGATATTAGGAAAAATATAAATATGTAAAGTGCATGTATCTAAGGAGATAGAGAGATAGAAATATAGGAGGACCCATGCCCTTAAACTTAGAGAAAAGGTGGATTTCCTCTTGGAAATTGAGACTAGGTCAACCATGCAGCCTAATCATACTCATAACCTTGTGAGGATGAGTGAACCAAGTCAAATCACATTATTAAATTGATGAGGTTTTATGATACAATCATGTCCAACCCATAAACTTGGAAAGATTGAGTGATTTAAACACCTCAATCATACCAAAAAATGAACCAACTACTAAGGTAGATTAGCTCAATGTAGTCCATAAAAGTCCAACTTGGTGGGTGGTGATAGTCCCTAAAAGTGTTTAGAATCTAAAATTATTTGATTTTTCAATATTAGTCACATATTTCATTACATATGCACCTTAGATATGTATCATGCTTAAAATATGTAAAATAATGGTACTAATGTGTAGAATTATTCCTTAAATGTGTATCTTAATCATATAATTTTGAAATTTTGCCAATTTGAAAATGTGTGTGGATGAGATGCTTCCAAAGCATGTCCCCACTATAATATGAAACTTAAAACTAATCTAGGTGCCAATTTTTAGGACATGTTTCTAAAACATGTCCCCACTATAATATTAAGATGTTGAATACTTAGTATGGGTAGATAGTATGTTTCCAAAACATGCCCCCACTGAATCTAAGACTTTAAACATGTAGAATCCATTCCTCTATGACATTATCTCACTAATATTTCCCTCCATTTTCATTGAGGTAATATTAAAAAATAGTAGTTACCTCACCTCAAAAAGATAAGATAACTGTACTCTAAATGAACCATGTAACATATAGTATAACATGTCTATGTAAATGTATCATTGAGGCACATATAATGTGATCAAATTAAGGCCTAAAATGCATGATAATTATCATCGAAATTTCTATATAATAATAATAAAATCTCAATAAATAGTCAATCACACATACAAGAGCACTCAAATGTAAATGAATAAATAATGGTCCAAGGAGTCCACAAATAAGTGACATGTTTAAATACTACACATTCAAATAGACATGACTCAATAAAATGTCCATAATATAGAGAATGACATATTTAAATGTCCATACAAAAATCATTGACATATCAAATGTCAAATAATTAAACAAAGGCATGAGGAGTCTAAAGAATGGATCATTTTCAAATGCTTAAACAAGTAAGACAATAGCAAAGCAAGATACTCAATAAAGTGAATAAATGAAAACATAAGTAACTAACATAAAAATATCATATTATCCCATGGATCAAATGTGTTATCAAAATAAAATGTCAAGTACCAAATAGAATTTAGAATATATAGGCATGAATAAAGGCATGTATAAGTAAATATTATATCAAACGTGATAATTTAAAGTAACCATAGAATGATATAACTTGGATGTATTTTGATCATAGAGGTGAATGCCCCTAATGTCTTGGTGATGTGAGTAGAGGAAAATCCCAACATCTAAAAACTACATAGATTATGTATCTATGTATGCCTTTATGACACTTAAATATAAGTGTGAAACATGTGTATTTAGAATTAATTGGTATGTTATCCATAAATATGAAACTAACACATATATTCCAAGAATCCAATAGAATTTGTAGATGCCAAAAATATTTTTGGTATTTTTGAAATATTTAGAGATTTACAACCTTATGTTGGATTTTTTTACTTTGATTTTATAATGGTTGGATAAGTTAAAAATGTACATATCATGTTCCTCCTCACATTTTAAATGTGTACTAGAAAAATCAATTGTATCATTTGGAATATGAATCAATTTTCCTTCATGAGAAAAATAAATACCTTGCTGATTTGGATATATTTTAGCTCCCATTTCATATACCAAAATTTTTCCAATGTAAAGGAGTGTAAAAAAGTATGGAGTAAGACCCATACTTTTGTATGGGCAACATGAGGCCCACAAGTAATATGATTGAAAAATAAGCCCAATGAATCTTTATATTATCTCTTATCACTTAGATTTTGGCATGGTACCCAAGTTGTGAAATACATATTTCATTATAGTAGTTTTTTTATTCTATAGTATCAATGTGTTTATTCCAAAAGTAAGCACCACCCATGAATTAATTAAATTTTAAACCCCAGTAATGTTTATTCTTTTTGGTTTGTTTAATTAAGTATTTTACATAGGATGTGGTCCTTAAATTAGCCCCATGTTAATTAAATTTTTCAAACTATTCATTTAAATATTAGGAACACCACATTTTTATTTATAATGCTCCTTAGGTAACTTATCTCCCTCCTTTGTGTGAGGGATAAAACTTTGGTATTTAGAAGAAGATATGTTAAGCTCCTTTGGATAAGTAATAATGAAGTATATCTATGTACATCAATATGTAAATGGGTAAATGACTCATATTTTTTATGCAATGCTCTTTCCTTTAATGGGTAAAGAATCCATCTACTAAAAATGAATTACAACTGCAAATTTGAGGTCTAAATTCTAGGTCATATGATGTAATTTTTAATTGAGTGGTATAATCTTAAAGGGATTCATCATAACAATTTTTGAGATTGTGTAAATGTTCTAATATAAGTTTTGGCACCTTATGGATATCGAAATCCATGAAGAATGAATATTCTAATTGTGAAAAAGTGGTTAAGGAACCTTTTGATAGACTATAAAACCAGTTATGAGCCTCATCATAAATGCTCATATGGAATACTTTTAGCAATAGTTTGTCATTTTTTTCCCATTTACCAAAAGAATTCACATAGTTAATATGTCATTGAATGGGTCCTTATGACTCAACAAAGAGTTAAATATGGTAGTTCAAAATCTTATGGATAAGGATATTCAAGTATACATTGTGCAAGAAGTTGATTTTTGAATTAACATTTTCATTACTATTATGAAAATCCAATTGAATATGAAGTATAAATACCCATTTTTTAATATCCCCAATATTTATCATCATAGGAATAAGATATTCGATGGGAATTGTGGTGTTTTTTATAGGTGTTATCATTAGTTCTAATCCACCACCTTTCATGAATCTAGGCATATGAGTATCATCATCCTCATGGATAACAATTGCAAGTTCATGATCACTAATTTTAGGATACTTTGGTAGTGGTAATGGATCTCTAAATTTTGGTACCTTTTGTTTATCATTTAAATAACTTGTAAAATTTTAATAACTTGGTTTATTTACCTTTGGTAAGGATATAAAAATTTGATCTTGAGGAATCTTTGGTAAAGGCACTCCTTTTGGTATAGTAAAAACTTTTGGTGTAAATGCATCATTTGAAAGATAAATATCCTTTAATTTAAAGCATTGGTTGATATTGGTAATGGTGGTATATTTGTAACATTAGGAGCCTTGTTTGCTTTAGCTTTTTAATTCTTTCCTCTTCTTTGTGGATTAATGCTACTTGGAAAATATGACATGATGTCTTAGTTAACCTTTCAAAAAAAATCAAAATCAAATGAAGGTATGAAAAAATCATCACCCTTTATAAGGGGGATATTATTTTAAAATTTTAGAATAGGAGGGGTTATTATCAATGAACTTTAAGTAACATCACTTTTATGACTAGTTTGCAAATTCTTCATGATATTCTTATGGAGTTGGAAAATTTTATCATGATCAAAAGAAAGAACACTTTTTCCTTGTGAAACAAATATCGGTGTAGAAGATAAAATCAAACGGATTTTTATCTATGGATCATATCATTTTTTTAACTAGTAAGAACATAGACCTAACTAGACTAATAATAGCTTCCACCATTCACAGATTTAATATTATAAGCTTTAGAAGTTGGAGGAATGCAAGAGTAATCGATGTTGATTTCTTTAGAGAGAGAGAGAGAGAGAGAGCGAGAGAGAGAGAGAGAGAGAGAGAGAGAGAGAGAGAGAGAGAGAGAGAGAGAGAGAGAGAGAGAGAGAGAGAGAGTATTGGAGAGTTTCAAAATCATAGTCATCAAATTAATCAATATCATCCATGATGAGAGAGAAGAACATAAATATTAGGATAAGGTAGGAAATAAGAATCTAAAATATAATGCTTATGCAATAATGATGATCAAAGATTGGGTTAAACAAATATTTAAACTTAAATTAGATGGTGGGTCCTACTATGGGAGATAGGGTTAATAATATAGAAATGAGTAAACACAATGGAAATAAATAAATCTATAAAAGTCTAATTAATTATAAAACTCACATCGAACATATACTAAATTTATTATGTTGAGATATGATAAACATGGAAAGCATAACTATGATATATATTTCAATGATAATGAAAAAAACATATTTAGTTGGTTTTAACGTTAATAAGATATGGATCTAGAACAAAAAATAAGTAGACTAGAAGAATATTTTAGAATAGTCACCAAATTCTAGATTAAGTGCCTTTGTATCCATTGACACTTACATCAGTCTAGGATGGTTGCATTAACACTATTATTTAGATCAGATGTAGGTGTATATATTAGTGTAGGTTTTTTATTTTTCCCTACTATTTAATTAGGGAAAATATATATTTGTGCATACATGGAGTTTTCCTACATTCGTGGGATAGGCTAGCTTATGTGGAGATGTGTGTCATAGATGTGTCATAGGTGTCATAAGAATGTCATATGTAATTCCCTTGATGGAAGTTACTTCTCTATTCTTACCACCTTGTCACCACCTTTCATGGAGGAGTTATAGTCTATTCTTGGGGTGCCTTAACCACCTTTTATGGAGGAGTTACTTATGTGCCCTCCTATATGTATTCCTCACTTTGGCCATCTCATGTTAATGAGATATTGGGTTTTCTCCCATTTGTCTTATGAAATTTATCTTCTTGTATAATTTCAAATTGCTTTAGCATCTATGTGATGTGCACTAGCTTCATCTCGTGTGATCACGTCTCCATTGCATTCGCATTATTCAGATTCTGGCAACAACTCTGATATGGTATCAAAGCCACCCCGATAATCGTGTGTCTAATTATGCTAGTAGTTGATTCTAAAAAATTTACTTTGCTTTCTTAGTAGTTTTTTTTGTTTAACTCGGTTGCATTTGAGAGTTTTGGTAGAATTTCTTGAAAACTCATGCAAATCCATATGAAAATCTGTTAAAAAAATTACTTCTATTGAGTTTCATTTAGATATCCCTTTAGATATCTGAGTTAAAATTTGCCAAGACATCTTGTATAGATCTGTTGTGGCTTCAGCAAAGGTGGTGGAATTCCTTTTTTTGTCATTCTGTAGGAAAGAGAGATCTTTGCACATCTGGTTTCTATTCTTGGATGCCACTTTCAACTTGGGGCAGCTCTCCAAGAAGTGCATCTGCATGTGGAGGTTCATGTGGGGCATCTGGTAGGGTGAGATATGCGTGGACTAGCACTCCAGTAGGGCAAAATGAAGCTGTATGGCATCCAACACATAGGTGCATAGTGAGGTAGTGATTAACACTACTTGTGCATTGAAATTAAATCTTTGTCTCTTCCCTGATGTGCATTGAAATTGAAACTTGTCTCTTCTCTTTTGTGATTTCCACTTGTTGTTGTGCATTGAGATCTGTAAATTCAATATTATTTTTCTGCCCAACAAAATCAAAACTATTTTTTTGAAAATGGTGCCCCTTCCTTGCTTGGCGTCTCATGTGGGCCATTATATACTTGGCCTTCCATTTCATTCTATCTCTTACTTCATTATTTTTTAGTTAAAATTGACTTGTTAAAAAAAATCAATCAATTTTACTGAATATTAAGTATTTTAGACAATTTGATAATTTGGGGGTTTAGATTTAAACTTGTATCTTCACATGTCGAAGATGAAGGGTGAGGCCCAAGTTGGCAGGAGGCCAATTACCTCTCACACAAACCTCCTTTGGATTCCTCACTCCATGCCGAGTCGAATGAGTGGTTGGAAGGCCACTTTCTCTCTCAAAACAAGCATTTTTTTTTGCAAAAACTCTAGTTTACGAGAAAATTAAATCTTTAATATCTTACAAATGGTAGCTCAAATTTGGGAACCATTTTTTGAAAAAGTGTTTATAATTCAATTATCCATAGTGTAGGCTTGTTATTTGTTAAAAATGCACTAGTTTATAAAGTGCCAAAAATTTGGGTCTCCCAAGATGCATTTTCGATTGAGTATGATGTCATGTTTGCTTACAGTCTTGCACTAATTGCTCTAAGACGCATTCTCAGCTGAGCCTGACATCTTTTTAGATTTGTCTTGAATATTTGGGGGGGCTCAACATTTTAGGGGGGTGTGATTACTTTTCAACACTTGCAATTTTTGCTTTCATTCTCCTTTCTACATAATTTCATAACTTGCAATTAACACAACACCTAAATTCAGCTTAAAATGGATTATTTTCAACTTAAACCCCTAACACACTTCAAATATCATGAATGGAAGGTTAAAATGTCAATCATTCTTAGAATCAAAGGGTTGTATAGGATCACCATGGATACTGAAGTAGAACCCAACACTGATGCTAAAAAAGTCAAGTGGTACAACCGTAGTGATGAAGCCTATGGATTACTGAGCTTGTCTATGTCTCTAGAACTTATCTTCCATTTAGAAACTGCTGAGACTGCCAAAGACATATGGGACACCTTATAACTCTTATTTGGGAAGCTTGATGAGATGAGAGGTCATGAGCTTGAAAATGAACTCATAAGTCTAAGTCCTAGCAACTTTGACACCCTACAGGACTTCTTCACTAAGTTTAAGGCCCTTAGATTGAAACTAAAAGAATGCAGGATAGAGAAGAAAGATGACCAACTCATCCTTTCTATTCTCATAAAATTAGGTCCAAGTTATTCAGTCTTTGTCTCCACTTTCCATGCCACAAAAAGTGCCCTTGGCACTTTATGGAAAATGTTGTTTAGATTCATTCATTGCCGACTTGACTAGGGAGAAAGATAAGCTAACTCAAATGGGCATAATGAATTCTACTCAACCCAAAGCTTTGATAGCTAGAAACAGTAAGGATAAGACTTCAACAAAGGAGAAGAAGAAAAACAACAAGGACCAAGAGAAGAAGAATGAAAATAACAATCCTGCCAAAAACAACACTGAGTCTTCCTCCTCTAATGCTAAACCTAAGAAAGAGAAGGTTAAGTGTGCCTATTATAAAATATAGGGCATGATGAACACAAATGCATGAAGAAACAAATAGATCACCTGAACCATCTTCTAGAGAAGCACAACATAGGTGTTCCTGAGTCCATCAAGCAAAATTCATCTACCCAAGATTCTACCAAGGCAAAAGACAAGGGTAAGGAGAAAGAAAAGGGCAAGGCCCTTATAGCAACTACAGCTTCTACAACATCATGGGTCATTGATTCAAGTGCTTCTCACCACATGGGCTCTTCACTAGTTGATTTTTCATCTTTAGACCATTGTAACATGACTTCAATTAATTTGGGTGATGACAACTTAGTTTTTGTTGCAGGGAGAGGGTCAGTTGAAATGGAAGGAGGAAAATTCAATAATTTTCTAAGTTTTCCCTCTCTTTCAACAAATCTCCTATCAATGTACCAAATAACTCACATTGGTCAAGGCATGAGAGTTGAGTTTTCACTAGATTCAGTGGCTATCAGGGAATTGCATAGTGATACTACAATGGTAGTGGGTAAGGTAGATCACCAAGCAAGGTTATACACCTTCTCATATTTTGCACCTAATTCTTATCCAATATCATTGTTGACTCATTCAAATGGAGTTAGTAAACTATGGCATGAGTGGTTTGGCCACCTTAACTACTGCTACCTTAAACAACTTTGAAAAAATGACATGGTCATTGGCTTGCCTCGTGTCTAATTCTCAAAAGAACTTTGTGAGGGGTGCTCCCTTGGGAAGCATCCTGAAGCAAAACTTGACAAAGGCAAAGCTTGGAGGGATTCACAACCTTTGGAGTTAGTCCACAGTGGTGTATCGAGACCCTTTCCCAAACCATCTTTCACAAGGGCCAAGTACATCCTCACTTTCATTGATGATTTCTCTAGGTACACTTGGATATATTTTCTCAAACAAAAGTCTGAAGTGTTTGAAAAATTTCTAGACTTCAAGGCTCTTGTTGAGAAACAAAGTGAGAAATCCATCAAGGTTCTTCAAATTGATAATGGAGGGGAGTATGTCAGCAATAGGTTTGAGTAGTTTTACACCACAGAGGGAATTGATTTATAACACACAGTCACTTACAGTCCTTCATAGAATGGGATTGTAGAATGCAAAAATAGGTTCTTGAAAGAGATGGGTAGTTGTATGATTCACTCCAAATCCTCAGCACCATAGTACTAGGCTGAAGCCATCAATTGTGCTTTCTACATTCAAAATAGGGTTCCTCACAAAGCTTTGAAAGGGATAACACCCTTTAAAGCTTGGCATAAAAGGAAACTTGATGTTGAGCACCTTAGGGTTTTCAGATCCTCAACCATGGCTTGCATATCAAAAAAGAAACACAAATCTATGGAACGTCAGTCCAAGCCTTGCATCTTTGTAGGATATCTAGATGGTATTAAGGGGTATCACCTTCTAGACCTGATCACTCATGATTTTTTCATTGAGAGAAGTGTCCAGTTTTAGGAGAGTCCCAAAGACTCTTCACTTGGCACTTCTTCTCCCTCATTAGATTACTTCTTCATGATGATTCCTCATCAGATTTAGATCAGCCACAGTAGGTTCTTGAGCTAGAGACATCTTCTTCTTCTTCTTCTTCTTCTTTGAGTTTAGACAATGAGGATAGTGACGCAGATTCATCCACCTCTAGTCAGTCAGAGGATAAGGAGTTAGCACCTGACTTTCCCACTTTTGGGCTACTTTGGGCTAGATAGACACTTGAGAGTGTTGGCACTTGGGCAAGAGATCTTGTAGATGACAAATGTACTAGGGGGATTTTTAGAGAGATCAACATGCCTTCTTTACTTCAGTTTTAGATCCACACACTTTTTGAGAGGCATCAGGGGTACCTGAGTGGGACAGTGATATGGAGAAAGAATATTCTTCCTTAATCAAAAATCACAATTGGGATTTGACTTCACTTCCTAAGGGCAGAATGGTGGTTCAATGTAGGTGGATATATCGGACTAATTTTGCAACAAATGGGTTAGTTGAAAAGTACAAGGCATGATTGGTCACCAAGGGTTTCTCATAGGTGGTAGAAATTGACTACTCAAAGACCTTTGCACCTATTGCAAAGATGACTTCTATTTGACTCACCTTGGCTATTTCCACAACACATGGTTGGGATGTGCACCAGATGGATGTGAAGAGTGCCTTTCTTCACGAAGACCTAGAGGAGGAGATCTACATGGAGCAACCACTAGGATTTGTTTAGGATTCTTCCTTAGTATGCAAACTTAGGAAATCTATTTATGGCTTCAAATAAGCCCCTTAGGCTTGGTATGCCAAGATGGATTCCTTGCTTCTCACAAAGGGTTTCACTAGGTGCCATTCTAATGGTAGGATGATTTGTTCCTAATTTTGGTTCTATATGTTGATGACCTTTTGATCACTGGGAGTTATTCATCAGCTATTTTAGCAGTGAAGGAATCTATCTAGGATAGATTTGACATGATAGACTTGGGTTTGTTGCACTACTTCCTTGGCATTGAGATCTCATAGTCAAATTCAGAGATTTCTCTTGGACAACCTAAGTATGACCTTGATTTATTGTCTCAGTTTCATAAGGCTAATTACAAGCCATCTTTGACTCCTTTTCTATCAAGAGTCAAGCTTGAGGCTGACTGTTCTTCACCATTGGTTGATGCCACTCGGTATTGACAACTTGTTGGCAGTCTCATCTATTTGACTCACACTAGGCCCAACATATCATTTACAGCGGGACTTGTCTCCAAATTTATGTAAGAACCTCATGAGCTGCATTGGAAAGTAGCTAAGAGGATATTGCATTACATATAAGGTTCACATAGATACATGATTCATTACAAATTTGGCATAGAGGTTGACTTGGTTGGATATATAGATTTAGACTGGATCAGTGATTCACAGACTCCCAAGTCCACTTCTGATTACAATTTCTCTCTAGGTTATAGTCTTATTAGTTGGTCTAGCAAGAAGTAGAATGTTATTGCTATATCATCCATAAAGGTAGAGTATAGGGGAGCTGTTAATGTAACTACTGAGGCTATTTGGCTTTAGAGGATTCTTTCTAAGTTTGGCATTCCTATCAGGCAGCCCACCATCATTTATTGTGACAACTAGAGTACCATTTAGATTTTTAGGAATCCAGTTTAGCACCAGTGGACCAAGCACATAGAGATTTACATGCATTTCATTCAGGTGCTTATTCATAGTTAGGTCATTGAATTGATATTTTGCCAGTCTTTAGAGTAGGTTGCAGACATCTTCACCAAACCTTTCACTAAGAGCAATAACATTCATCTACGAGCTCTTCTTGGGGTGTGGTCCACATTTGCAACAACATCATCTTTAGAGGGGCCCACTAGCCTCTTCATTTCTTTTATGTCTCTCTTTTGGGGGGGGGGGAGTTTTTTCCTACGATTTTCTCCTTTTCTCTATCTTATGAGAGATTTCATTTGTACATGGGTACCTCATCAGGACAAGTTGCCAGGACCCATTTTATATTCCACACTGACCACCTAAGATGTGCTTAAGGGGGGTATTAGTGTAGGTTTTTTATTTTTCCCTATTATTTAATTGGGGAAATTATATATTTGTGCATACATGGATTTTTCCTACATTCATGGGATGGGCTAGCTTATGTGGAGATGTGTGTCATAGATGTGTCATAGGTGTCATAAGAATGCCATAAGTAACTCCCTTGATGGGAGTTACTTCTCTACTGTTAGCACCTTGTCACCACCTTTCATGGAGGACTTATAGTCTATTCTTGGGGTGCCTTGACCACCTTTTGTGGAGGAGTTACTTACGTGCTCTCCTATATGTATTCCTCACTTTGACCATCTCATGTTAATCAAATATTGGGTTTTCTCCTATTTGTCTTATGCAATTTATCTTCTTGTATAATTTCAAATTGCTTTAGCATCTTTGTGATGTGCACTAGCTTCATCTCGTGTGATCACGTCTCCATTGCACTAACATTATCTAGATTTTGGAAACAACTCTGATAGTATAGTATCAAACAATTTATGAAATAAGATACAACCACCTAGATGATTTTGGGTTTCTCATTAAATTTTCTTTGTTGCATTCATATCTAGGTCACAGATTATCTCTCCTTGTCAAATGATTAAACCTTAGTTCTTCATCTTCATAGTGGCTATGGTAAAAATGGGTTAGAGGGCACATGGTTTCAAATTTCTCCAATGACCCCTATATCAATAAGTTCCTCCTATATATACAATAATCCAAATATGGCCTCACACTTATGTAGTTATCCACTTTGTGTTGGCTTATGTGTGAATCATGTAATGTATGATAAAAAAATACAATATTGACCTAGCTTGTAACTTGGAAAATATAAATCTTAGGATACTTATGCAATACTTAAGATATATAGATGTGTTTTCCCTATGAATTATATATATATATATATATATATATATATATATATATATATATATATATATATATATGAAAAAATATGGAAGATTTACTCAATTTAATGCTCTTTGGTATGAATCTAGGTATATGTTAGGTGAGTTTAGAATGAGGAGTGATCATGAATATATACCACTACAATCGAGAGAATATAATGAATAATAACACTTATTTTTACCATTAGGATACATTTAATTTATAAATGATATGACTTTAGGGCACTAAAAACTTGTGTCAAGTAAGGACACTTGCATTGGCATAGGCATTTTACTAGGATGCAAGTGTGGAGGAAGAATAAAAGTAGGTACAGGTCTAGAACTTGTAGAGGCATAAGATAATTAGGATTTAAGAATTATAGGAATGATATAAGGTTTAGTTTATCAACATAAGACTATTAAAACTAAGAGATATGATAGGGGGCACAAGAGAAAGAAAATATGAGACTTGTAAAAGAAAGAAAGGTCTAGAACTAAAAGGAATAACCAAAGTCTTAATTTTATAAATATATAAGACTAAGTTTCTATGTATTTAATAAATATCATCTAAAATTTCATAAAGCCACAAATAAGGACATGTTAAAATTTTCAAAATCTATAAAAATGATTACATACAAAACATGAAGCAAAGAAAGTAAACACAATAAGCATGCATGAATAAGTGAAATTTATCTACACAAGGAATTTGTAACATTAGTATATTCAAAAACTTAGGTATCTAATGAGATAATAATGTTAGTATAAGTGAGATAATAACATTATATTTAGCATAATGTATTGAATTTATGTATGAACAATAAGGATAGTCAAATAATAATAAAACATGTGTAAAATATTCCCCTAGTGAACTTGTTGAGATGTAAACAAGTTGTAGAAGACATCTGATTGGTTATAATATGAAAAAATATATAATTTGTTCATGATTAAATGTATATTTAGATAATACAAGAGTGTAGTGTATGACTATTTGGATTAGAGTGGTTTTTTTTTTTTTGTAAAATTTATAGGTCTAAGATAACATCACCACCTTCAACTGCATCTATTAGTGACAACATGCATATTCTAAAACTCATTCAAGTACACTTTTGAAATATGTTTTATATAAAATTGGATGTAAATAAGTAATGCACATACTAAATCACAAATCAACTAGTGTAAATAAATTACACATATCATTCATAGGTCCTAGTATTTAAATATTTTTAGAATATTCTATTTTTTATATTTTTGAATATATGAAACTAAAAGGGAACATACTAACCAATGACTCTTGTAAGAGACTCACAATCAATAGGTTGTGTATCTAGAATTAGAATTATGACCTCTCATTAATGGAAATTATCATGACACTTTGAATGAGCTAATGTCAACTTCGAATGTGAAAATTACTATGGATCTATTACATAAGTGTCATTGTCATGATGAAAAGTTGTATTATTATGCTTATGTTGGATATATCTAGGACTCTTCAATACCCATTATGGATTATGAGATATTTGTGTTGATGTTATTTATTAAACACTATGAATACCTTATGATACCAATCTAGGACATACTAGAGTATAGAGTAGATCTCTAGAATATATGACAAATCATTGATTAAGTGAATTTTCAAGGATAGGTCTCATTATATAGTTAACCAATTACTTATGAATTCTCAAAATAGGTTTAACCTTTATAGTTTTTTAAACTAAAATATGTTGTGTAAGGATAATGGCCTTTTGTTTTAGGGGGTATTCACATGGAATACCATGAAATATGATAATTTATTTATTAAAAATATATTTCAAACATCTATGTATTTTAAAACTAACTCCTTGAAGATTATGAATCTAAGGACTTCCCAATAACATATCAAAAACTCATGCATTGGGTACTAGTATGAACTTGGAGGCCACATGTTAAGACTGACCTATGGTGGTAATGTGAAATCACTAATATAAATCTAAACATGTGCATTGAATCCCATTATTACTATGTTTGTAGGAAGTATATCATGATCTATGTATCTAAAATGAGAGAAAATATTGATAATGAACATATTCATACTTGAACCATTATCAACCATGACCCTATGTATAGGTTTATGATCAATGTAATTTTGAATAAACAAAGAGTGAAAATAAAAAAAATTATCAAAAATATCATGCTCTATGAATGTGATAAGTGGTCTAGATGGTATTGAAATACGATATGTACCAGTGATTCCATTAAAAGCATGTTGTGACTCTATATGAATATGATAAGAAGATGGTGGACGATGTGGATTATGTGTAATGTGCTTACAATGTGTTTGTCTATTCTTGACATGTAAGGTTATGGAAAGGATCACTGAATATATTAAATTTTATACTCTCACTTTATTGTGTGTTTATATTTTTGGTAGATTTAATTAAATCAATGATGTTATCGTCTATACAATCCTATATCTTATGTCAGAAACTAATGCATCTATTTGTAGTATGCCCTAGTTTTCTATGAAAATAATAAATAATATTTTGATCAAATCCTTTTAGAAGAGGTTTACTCACATCAACCTCTTTAATGGGAGGGAGAGATATGAGATGACATTCTAGTAGAATGTTTTACACCTTTTAAAGAGATCTGGTAAGTTATTATCCTTCCACCTTGGAGGAGATGATATTACAATATGCAAAGTAGGTTTTTAAATTACATTCATTATTACCTTTTGATCACTCTTATTTTAATTTGGTCTCACCTTGTATGTTGGCTTACTCATTTTTTTGCATGATAAGTAGAAATTGGATTGATTACATTCTTTAGTTTATTCATTTCCAACATCTTAAACTATCTTTTTTTAATTATGTGACATTAATTTATGAATGATAAAAAATCATTAAACATAAGAGATTTATGTAGACATGGAAGAAAACTCTATTTGAATGTGTCTTGCAATTATTTATTTTCCATATGATTAGTCATATTAGATAACATGGTATTATACCATACTACATAAAATGAAATAGACATGTTAGATTTTTTTTTGAGCTAAGCAATCTAAGAGTATGAAATATTTGCACTGATGTTGATTGAGAAGTGTAAGAAAAAAATATGTTAAAGGATTGAATGGTTAAACTAAGTGATTTGGTAAATTATAAAACCATATTATGTCATTACCCTATTTATTGTAGTTGTTTTACTATCTATTAGAACATTTTATTATGAAATATTTGGCCATGATTATTTAATTTACTATTGTGATACTATTATATGATCTATGATTTGATCTATTATGATGTTGTTGAGATAGCTATCTAATTTGTACTTTCATTTTAGCATCATGAATTTCATGTTTAATGAGTTGTTGATCCATTATTTAGTTCACTTGTATTATTATTATTATTATTATTATTATTATTATTATTATTATTATTATTATTATTATTATTATTATTATTATTTAAATTTTTTAATTAAATTTATTACTCTTAGATGTCCACATGTTGTTGATGGTCTATTTTATGACTCTAGGGACATGTACATGAGCTAGGTTGCATCCAGACCCAAACAACTGAGTAAGATGGAAAAATAAGAAAAAAAATTAAAATAGTAAATTTAAAATGTAATAACTGAGCTTTGATTATTTTATGGATGTTTTGATTCATTTTTATGAATAATTTTAATTATCGAGTTTCTATCTTTAATTGTATTCAAATGAATTCTAGAATGAGTCTTGAGTTAGTTTGACTTATTGCTTGTTTATTATTATATTCAGTTTTAAAATTTGACTCTTAGTGAAATATGACACTTGTTGGCATTGCTTTGAATGAAAAATTACTGTTGTATGATTATGTTATTATCTTTATCTAGATTTTTCATGGTTTAACTTACCCTTTTAAGGATACATGCATTGATGGTAATTAAAACTATTGATTTCTTTTTTGAATTAACTATTTTCTTAATTTAGTGACTTGTTTTAATGTTGTTGATTTCATTAAAGGAATATTTAATATAGTATTGGAAGTAATTAAATAATTTGATTTATTCTTGATTATTGTATTCATTTCATTGAGTGTTTTAGCCTCTTCAATGCTTGAGTGATATTAAATCACTTGACAAAGCCATGTTTCACTTTTGATTAATTTGAATAATGACATTAACCTTTGATTATTTTATGAAGGCATTGAAGCATATAATTTATATATTGCTTGAGGGTTAAATTTTTTTGTACTCTTTTTGTTCTCCATGGTGTAATTATTGCATTGACCAAGTCTTGATTTGGCTTGGCTAGGTAAAAAATAGGGGGATGACCTATGATGGACTTGGCATTGGATTGGAAATTTTTTGTTTATTTTAATTTAATTTGTTGCATTAGTTTATCAGTCGAGGCATAAAATTTGAGAGACTTCTCAACCCATATAAGGTTCTTACCTGTTCATTTTTCATTACTCATTTGGACAACCCAGTGCATAGATAAACACTATCATAATTTTAGTGCATAGTGGCCAAGAGAAAAAAGAGGGAATTTATTTACATGATCTTCTCATGGAGTTAGAACTATAGTTATTTATTTACCTTATTTTTCATGTGATGGATTTTATGAAGTTTTATATTAGTTTGAGGGTTTCTTAAATGGTTCAACTAGTTTTTGGCATTTGTTATGTGGAAAGATGGAATATTTTGGGAAGGAAAATAAGCAATAGAATCTTGGCATGTTATTGTCATTAATGGCAAAAGGGTACATCATGTAAATGTATAATGGTTATTGATGTCAAAGGTCTATTTAGTCAAGTTATTGAGCATGGTAGTGGAAATGAGTAGCTTGTTGAGATTATGTTCTTAGTTGGTAGCATGATGCTATCAAAGGCGATTAATGGTCAAGGTTGATGTAAAGGTTGATGTCAAAGGATGTGAGAGGTATATCATGTCAAGATAGATTATGTGTGCTATCAAGAAGCATATTGTGAAGATTGATGTCAAAAGTAACTAAGGATAGATGGTAGTATGTGATATGTCAATGTATATGAGAGAGAAGAGTGTCATCATAAGAAGAGAAGAGTGTGGTCATAAGATTTGTCATAAGTAAGGTCATTCATGAAAGAGAGAGAATTACATGAAATAGAGATGAAAGAGAGATTATTACATGGATGATAATTTTCATGAATGTTGTGAGCATGGAAGGTACATGTCATGGAAGAGTGTTTGAAGATAACTAATGTCTACATAAGAATCATAGTGTATGAAGAGGTATGTACAGAGGAATAGATGTGTATAGTATGGCATAGTCATGACATGAAGATTTTTAGGGTGATCCATGTGACAAGATTCATTTTAATGAAAGAGATAATTTGAAGGAAACTAATGCTTTATGGTTTCATGAATGTACAAGTCAAGGTGTTAAGTGCATAGGAAGCTTGAGCCTAGTCAAAGCATGGTAAATGTATGAGTTGGTGGCATGATAAGGTGAGTGAGATCAGGCATGTGAAAGGTTGTGAAGATTGTGTGAGCATGATAATAAGGTTTAGATTCACTTAGAAGTGTTTCAAAGTGATTCTTTAAAGGTATGTCCTTCAGTCTTGGTCTACACCTAGACCATTCTTTAGCCCTACCTAGCCTAATGAGGCATGAGGATACAATTTAAAGGTAAATGCATGAAGGAGAACATGGATAGGGGTAATTCAAGTTTTTTTAGTAGTGATAATGAAGTATGAGGTTATTATTTATATGAAAAGGCATGGAAATTGGTCTGCAGGTCTCTCGAGTGCATATAATGAAGGTATGCAAACCTAAAGACTTTCAAGTGTTTGTTGGCATGTCTAACCTATACATGGGAACATAATATATTAAGGAGAAATGGGTAATTTTTATTGATAAGATATATAGTCATTTATTTTGTCTTTGAGGGGTATTTCTTTATGAATAATTGTTAACACTAAAACCTATGTTAAACCTCCCTAAACCCATAATAAGGACTCAATGTGAAAGATGTTTCTCAAATCATCTCATAATGGATTGAAATTATAAATAAACCTATTGGATACTATATTGGACTCTCTCAATCACCTCTAGGTGGTATTGAGTTGTCAGGTGAGTGAGAATACTATATAGGAAAGGGCTTGTTTATGAATAATTTGTTGTAGTAGCCAAAATTTGACTTAGTCAAATTGGCTAAATTGAAGAATTTGTTGTAGTATTCAAAATTTGACATGGTAAAATTAGATAAACTAATGGAAGAATAAGTTAGATACCCATATTTCATGGCCATTATGGTTTATACATATGTTTTAGGTTTTATGTATTCAAATTTGGTAATCCAAGTAGGCTAGTCGTTAACAAGCCTAATGAAGTAAATAATGCAAAACCCAAATAGAGATAAGAAGATGAATTTAAGTGTGTTTTCATGGTATAATGATTAAACCAAGTACATGAAGATATTTTTAAATACTTTTATTTCATGTTAATTCTTTGAATAATATTTGAGGTTAGGAAAAGAGATGAAAGTATTGAATCCAAAATGGCTTGTTTGGTTCAGTTAGATCTGTGAGATATAAGGTCATGAGATTGGTTTGAAAGATAGATATTTTATGATTAGACAATATGATTTTTGTGTTCTATAATGTTTTTATGATTTCATATAATATTTTTGATGCATCAATATTCTTTTAAAGTGTTCATACAAGTATTGGAGTGCAAATGTTTCATGACTATGTTTTGAGTATTCTAGTAGTTATGAGTGAATGTTTTGATGAGTTGATCTTGAAGCCTTTATCTCCTAAGTGAAAGTGTTGCAAACATTTTTTGATGACCCCGAAGTCATGGAGAAACTATATACATGTTTCATTTGTCATATTTTACTAGCTTAATAGTATTTAAGTTTCATTTTTGCAAGACAAACTTTTGAGGTGTATAGGCCTAATAGGGCAGTTGATCCTAAAGGATATTTCAATGTATGAATAAAATACATAGGTCTAATTAATCATGGAGGAGGTTATTAAAAGTATTATTATAAGTTATTTACTAGTTTCTAGTTTTTTGAGAAGGCTATTTGGGACCAAGATAATCAATCTTTAATGCTAAGAAGATAGACCTAATGCAATTAGGTCTTCATGAGGCCTTAAAGAAAAATGAGGCCTAGTTAAGTTGTTGTAGACAAAAAGGGGTCAAATTTTCGTTTTAACCATTTCCATAAAGTGTTTTAAGACCTTTTTTATGTCTCACCTAATATTTTGAATGTGTATGGCTAACTAAGTGGTGTGTAACTATGAGTATTATATAAAAGCAAGGCATTGTAGGCTTATTTGGATATGTAGAGAGTAAACAAATGGATTGATAAATAAATGAGCCTAAGGAGGTTGGGTAACATGTTGTAAACCTTAATGAGAGAGAATAGAATCATTTCATTAAGATCATACATGTTTTTTATAAATAAATATCAAGGTCATATGACCTATTTAGTCTTGAAGAGGGCTAGTTGATAGAAAAATCCTAAAATCAGTTTTGAGAGAGATCAAGTGGAGTATAAATGAAGGAGTGATCATCATATTTTGAGAGGATATAAAATTTTCATTAGATATGTGTTCTGGATGTATGAAAATGTATAGAGTTTAGATTGATAAGATAGAGAGCTAAGTGGAAGAGTAGAATAAATAAGTGTGATTGGTTGAGTTAGTGTTTGGTCAAAGAGGGAATCAAAACTTCCTTGCAGGTTAGTGCTAGGAGAATTGGTCTTGGTTGAGTTGGTGATTGGTAAAGAGGGATTTATATTTTCCTTATATGTTGGTACTTGTAAAATTATCCTTTGACTGAGTTGGTGCTTAGTCATAGGGGTTATAGCCTTCTAATAAGTGCATGATTTTTAAATTCAAGTGGGTGCTTGATAAATTTTGGGTTGGTGGTCCATGTTGGGTTGGTTCTCAACTAAATTTGATACATTATCTTATAGGATAGTTTGTCCAAGCCTTGTTTTAGTGGTTTTTATTCCTCACTAGGGTTTCAAACATATGTGATGATTTATCTTGTTTCATGCTCATGTGATTGGTTCTTAATGTATTATTAGATCACCAAGTTACTTTGAATGATTCATAATTGTTTAAGGGTAATGATTGAAATGAATGGAATAATAATTCAACCCCCCATCTTAGTCATTGCACTTCCAATAATTGGTATCATATTTTGGTGTTTTGAAGTAAGCCTAACAATATGAAGGATATCCTTGAAACACAAATATGTCTAGTGAATAAGTACAAGGAGGTTTCTCAACCAATAAGGCTCCTCTCTTCAATGGGAATAACTATGCATTTTGAAGCATCTAAATGAAGACCTATCTAATGTCCTTAGGTTATGATGTATGGTAATATTTTATTAATAGATTCACTCCACCCTCTACAACACCAAATGACATAATAGATAATAAGGCAAGTGAGAACAACTCTAATGCAATCAATGCCATCCTGTTTGGTATATCAAAGGCAAAATTTATAAAGGTCATGCATTGTGATATATCCAAAGGGATTTGAGAAAATTTTCAAACCATCTATGAAGGAGACACCAAAGTCAAGTTAGCAAAGTTGAAGACCCACTGAAGGTAGTTTGAATGTCTAAGAATGAAAACATTGCATCTTATCTGTTAGGAGTAGATGAAGTGGTAAATGTCATCAGAGGCCTAGGAAAGAAGTTGGAAGAATCAATAGTAGTATAAAAGGTATTGAGATACCTAGTAATTAAGTTTGATTCAAAGGTTTCTAATGTGGATGAGATAAAATATCATAACATACTATAGATGGATGAGATTCATGGCATCTTAACTACTTATGAAATTAGAACAAGTGATAGAAGACCTTACAAGAAGGAAGATGCATTCAAAGCTGAGAAAAAATCACAAGGTAAGAAGGCTAAGTATGATGTTTACATAGACATTGATGATGACAATATAGAATCCATGTTTGTCGAAAAACTAAGAAAAGGATTAGGTAAGTATAAAGGCAAGTTGTGATTGAAATTATTTAACTATGGTAAGATTGGTCAATTTACCTATAAATGTCCTAATAAGGATAAGAGTAAGTATGATGAAGAACATGATGAACATCATGGTGATGATAAGAAGATATATAATCTTGGCAAGAGAAAAAAGGGTTTTAAAAAGTATAAAGGAAAGAAAAGGTCATTCAAGAACAAGAAAATTTTCTATACCAAAGAAAATAGTAGCTCATCTGATTTAAGTGACACAAGTACATATGATAGTGATGGTGATAGTAATGATCATGACAATAATTAAACCTTATTCATGGATATAGAAATAGACAATTAGGGTTTTTCAATAGGGAAAATTCTTATGGATGATGAAGAATAATATGAAGAAGAGGATAAAGTGAACCTTGAGGAAGAATTGGTGAGTGTTCTAGAGGAGTTAAAGTTTTCAATAAGGAAAGATCAAAAACTGAGATCATTGGTTAAGAGTTATAAGGATCAAATCAATATATTTGAAGAGAGACTAATTAACAACAACAATGAACATGAGGATATAATAAAATAGTTGGAAACTCATATTGAGATTGTCTATGCAAGTATTAAGACCAAGGAGGAGGAATACACCAAGTTTGGAATAGAAATGGAGTCCTTGAAGGTAGAATTGGATCAGGCAATAGTCAAGTTGAAGATACATCATAAATTTGAAAAGAGTACTAAAGTTCTTGGTGATATTATGAGTAGTCAAAGATCTCCACATGACAAGATAGGTATTGAATTCAAAGAAGACCTAAATGATAACAAGGAGAGTCAAACCTCAAAGACCTATGCAAAAAATCTCAAATCTAAGACTCAAATTGATCATCAACAAGTCAAGAGTACCAACGTGAAATTCAACATGAAGAGACTAATCAGGGAGCCCAACTAATGAGGTATTCCAATCATTTCAATGGTTATTACTTTTCTTGTCATAAATTTAGTCATAGAACAAGTGATTATAGAATGGTCTCAAGGGATGAGTTATCATGGGAACATGGAAGAAGGAGTAATCAGTCAAGAGGTAATTACAATAATGGTGTTTTCTATAGTTATCATAATATGAGACACATTGTAAGATTTTGTCCTAATCGTGTTAGAAGTCCCTAAAGACTTGACAAGGTATATGGAGATCCTAAAGTGCATAAAAAGGTTAAAACATTATTATGGATGATAAATAAAGTCAAGACTAATCATATTGATTCCAATAATCAAGATGGATTATTTGCTAAGGTAGAGTAAGGGTCAAAAGTGAAAGAATGTTAAGAACACTTGTTATCTACATATATTGATATGCTAATCAAATAGAAGAAGAGGGATGATAAGGTGGATTAGTCAAATGTTTTAGTCAAGCCTAAGTTGATTCTAATGAGGGAATATCAATCTCATAATTTCAAGATGGCTAAGAAGAGTGGTATGGAGATATAACAATCTCCTGAGTTCATGATGTTTTGAAAACCTTATAAAAATGGGTGATTTCCTTAGGCTTCATGGAGATACTCTTATATTAGTAGAATTATGAGGTTTCAATCAAAGAAGGATTCATCTTGAGAGGATTATAGGTTTTTTTGTTCCAAGGTATGAGTTGTTTTATTTGTATCTTATATGTATATGACAAGGTGAAAGGAGTTTCGATTAGTATAACAATTGATTTTGGAGATTATTTCATGAAGAGTCATGGTATGGAATACAATTCTAAGCATAGGATTATGTCTAGGGACATATGGATTGGTCTATAAGACAAGTTGGATGTTGTTGACAAAGCTATAATCATGATTAAAGCTTGTGTAGTTGTTTGGTATATGAGAGGTAATCAAAAATTTGTTTTGTGTTTCTAACAATCGATTGTTTGATTTATGTTGATAATTGGTATTGGTATCAAGATGCTTGAAGGAATTTACAGATGGTTTGATAGTCCTGATAACTCAAGTGATAATCATAAGCTATGAAGATAAAGGAAGATTTCATAATTCTTTAGTTGGTGTCATAAGTGGGGTAGCCTAGTGAGTGATCAATAGTTTGATCTATATCAGTCATATCAAGGACAAGGTGTATCTTTTTTTTTAATGTCAAATAGGAGAGTATAGAGTTAGGGGGAGCTTTGTAACTATATGATGTGAAATGTCAAGATAATGATCTAGAAGCCATAATAAACATGGTTTCTTGAGGTATAGTTTAAGTGCTCCATAAGTTTTCTACAATAATTGGTATGAGCCTAAAGTTAGTTTTTGTTAGCATTTAATTGTGTTGTTTATTGAAGTTTAGGTCTAAGGATCAGATGGAAATTTATGGAAGACCCTTTGTCATTAATGTCAAAAGGGGTAAATGAGTAGATGGTAAAAGTACCATTTTGAAGTGATTTTAGATTACAATATATTTTCCATCACTATGTTTACCATCAATGATAAAGGGGAAGTTTGTTGTCATGTTGTTGTCATTAATGTCAAAAGGGTGCATCATGTAAAGGCATAACAATCATTGATGTCAAAGGTCTATTTGGTCAAGTGTTTGAGCATGGTAGTGGATATAAGTATCTTGTTTAGAGTGTGTTTTCAATTGGAAATATGATGTTATCAAAGGTGATTAATGGTCAAGTTTGATGTCAACAGATTTTAAAGGTATATCATGTCAACATTGACTATATGTGATATCAAGAAGCATCTTGTGAAGATTGATGTCAAAGGTAACTAAGGATAGATGGAAGTATATGATGTGTCAAGGTATGTGAGAGAGAAGAGTGTCATCATAAAAAGAGAAGAGTGTGATCATAAGAGTTATCATGAGTAAGGTCATTTATGAAGGAGAGAATTAAATGAAAAAGAGATGAAAGAGAGAGTGTTTCATGGATGATAATTATCATGAATGTTGTGATCATGGAGGGTTTAGGTCATGGAAGAGTGTTTGAAGACAAGTAATTTTTGCATAGGAATCATAGTGTATGAATAGGTCTGTATAAGTCATTGATATCATGATATGAAGAGGTATGTATAGAGGAATCTATGTGCATAGTATGGCATAGTCATGACATGAAGAGTTTAAGGGCGAGCCATGTGACAATATGCATTTTAATTCAAGATATAATTTGAAGGCAACTAATGCCTTTTGGTTGCAAGAAGGTACAAGTCAAGGTGTCAAGTTCATTAGAAGTTTGAGCCTAGTCATGGCATGGTGAAGGAATGAGCTTGTGGCATGATGAGGTGAGTGAACTCAGGCATGTGAGAGGTTGTGGAGGTTATGAGAGTATGATAATAAGGTGTATATGCACTCAAATATGTTTCAAAGTGAGTCTTTGAAGGTAGGTCCTTTAGTATTGGTCTACACTTAGACCATTATTTAGCCCTACCTAGACCAATGAGAATCAAATTTCAAGGTGAATGTGTGAAGTAAATCATGTATATAGTTAATTAAAGTATTTTTAGGAGTGATCATGAATTATGAGGTTATGGTTTGAAAGAAAAGGCATGAAAATTGGTTTTGAGATCTCTTGAGTACACAAAATGAAGGTATACAAACATGAGAAGGATTTTCAGGTGTTCATTGGCACATGTAACCCTTGAATGGTAAATTGAGATATTAAGGAGAGATGGGTAATGCTTATATATAAGATATATAGTCATTCATTTTTTATTTTAAGGGCAGTCCTTTATGAACAATTGTTAACACCAAAACCTATGTTAAACCTCCTTACAACCCTATTAAGGACCCAATGTGCAATATGTTACTTAAATTAGATCAAAATGGATTGAAATGATTAATAAACCTATTGGATGTTGTATTGGAATATCTCAAGAACCTCTAGGTGGTATTGAGTTTTTAGGTGAGTGATAAGACCCTACAAAAAAGGGTTTGTTTATGAATATTTTATTGTATCAATCAAAAGTTAACTTGGTAAAATTAGCTAAATTGATGGAATAAGAAGATAGAGACCCACATTTCATGTCCATGATGGTTTTTGTTTAGGTTTATAGGCTTTAGGTGTTAAAATTTGGCAGTATAATTAGGCCAATCATGAATAGGCCTAATGAAGCAAATAGTGCAAAACCCAGGCAAAGATAAGAAGATGAATTTGAGTGTGTTTTCATGGTGTAATGATGAAACCAAGTGAATGAAGATGTTTTTTAGGAATTTTATGTCATGTTCATTATTTTAATAATATTTTGAGGTTAGGAAAATATATGAAAATGTTGAAGCCAAAGTGGCTTGTCTAGTTCAATATGGTCTAGAAGATATAAGGTCATGAGATTGGTCTGAAAGACCAATATTTTGTGATTAAACCATATGAGTTTTATATTTGAGGATGATATAAAGATGTCATATAATATTTTTAATTCATTAATAGTATTGTAAAGTGCTCATATATGTATTAGAGGTCAAATTTTTCATGATTATGTTTTGAGTATTCTAGCAGTTATGAGTGAGTGTTTTGATGAGTTGATCTTGAAGCCTTTATCTCCTGAGTGAAATTGTTAAAAAAATTTGGTGATGACCTTGAGGTCATGGATAACCTATCTACATTTTTAATTTTAAATATTTAAGTATCCTAATAGTATTTGAGCTTCATTTTTTCAAGATAAACTTTTGAGGTACACAGGGCTAATAGGATAGTTGGTCCTAAAGGAAATTTCATTGTATGAACAAAAGACACAGGTCAAATTAAGCATGGAGAAATTATTTGATGTATTATGATAAATTATTAAATTTTGTTAATTTTTTGGAGAAGGCCATCTAGTCCAAATTTAATCAAGCTTTGATGCCAAGAAGATAGCCTAATGTAATTAGGTCTTCTTGAGGCCTAAAAGAGAAATGAGGCCTCATCGAGTTGTTACAAACCAAAATGGGTCAAAAGTTCATTTTAACCATGTTTATAAAGTATTATAATACCTATTTTATGGCATAACTAATATTTTTAAGGTGTATGTTTGACTAAGTGATGTGTAACCATGAGTATTGTATATAAGCAAGGAATTTTAGGCCTATTTGGATATGTAGAGAGCAAGTGAATGGATTGATAAATTGATGAGCCTAAGGAGGTTCGGTAACATGTTGTAAAAACTTAGAGAGAGAGAGAGAGAGAGAGAGAGAGAGAGAGAGAGAGAGAGAGAGAGAGAGAGAGAGAGAGAGAGAGAGAGAGAGAGAGAGAGAGAGAGAGTAGATAATAATTTAATTAATATCATAAAGGTGTTATAAATTTAAATTACAAGGTCATATTACCTATTCAGTCTTGATGAGGGTTAGTTGAGCAAAGAAGCCTAGAGGCAGTTTTGAGAGAGATGAAGTGGAGTAGATCTAAAGGAGTGATAATCATATGTTGAGAGGCTATTAGATTTCCATAATATATTTGTTATTTATGTATGATAGTTGATATATTTCAAATAGAGTAGATAGAGATCTAAGCGAAGAGTATAATAAAGAAGTGTGATTGGTTGAGTTGGTTCTTAGTCAAAGAGGGATTTGAAGCCTCCTTGTAGGTTTATGATTGAAAAAATTTTATTGGATGAGTCGGTGCTTATTTGAGAGGTATTTATATCTACTTTACATTTTGGTGCATTTATAACTATCCTTTGATTGATTTGGTGCTTATTCATATGGGTTATTAGCCTCCTAACAAGTGGGTGCTTGATAAATTTGGGGTTGGTACTCAACTAAATTTGGTGCATTATCTTATAGAAAAAAAATTCCAAGCCTTTTTTTAGTGGGTTTCATTTCCCAAGAGGGTTTCCCACATATGTAATAATTTATCTTGTTTCATGCTCATGTGATTGGTTCTTAATGCATTATTAGATCACTAAGTTACTTTGAATGATTCATGATTGTTTAAGGGTAATTGATTGAAAGTTTTGAAGATTGATTCACCCTCTCGTCATTGTGGTTCTAACACACAACTCTATTGTTTTATAATTTTCTTTTTATCATCCAAGTAAGTTATGTATTAAATTATATACACCTATAGGTGTTCTTTTTGGGTATTTGTATATTAGGGTTTAATTATTAATGGCTTAAATTCATATTATGAGTGTATAGATGTAAATAGGTTGTTATGGTTTTTACTAAAAACCCTAATTTATCTTTGGATTTGTCACTTGTATAAGTCTATTTTTTTTATTTTGATTGCCTATAGTTATATTTGATTGTGGCCATGGCTATTTTGTGTGGAATGCACTTTATTTGGTGACCCTAGGATTTTTAATTTATATGTGAAATCATTCAGGTAGACCTAAAAATGAGAATGGAGGTTCAAACCTACCATAAAAATCACCATTATTGTGTTTGGTTGTTATTATTTGGTATTTAGAATCATTTTAGGTTTGAATAAAATTATAATCATTTTCTTGGTTTTCATGGTTTACTTTTTTTATCTATTTGCAAATATTTGATGGAATTTTGGATTGATGGAAGTTGAATGGATTTACTTCATCATTAAGGTTTTGACTCAAATACTTTTCTTTTACAATGAAAAAATGATTTCATATTTTGATTCATTTTAGAAGATGTTGACTTTATTTTTCATTTCATGTATATTTTAGAACTGATTGTTTAGGCTACGAGTTGAATAGTTGACTTTTCGTATGGAATGCATCTTTCTTTTAGATTTTGCATTCAAATTTTTTGGGTTGTAATTTTTGTTCATTTTTTATATAAAGTTCCTATTATATCCTAAAATTAAACCCTAGATAATTCAATTAGACTTTCTCAATTTTAGGATAACATGGAACTATTTACCTTCATAGATAATCTACTATAAGAGATAGATCTCTAGGTTTGAAAGGGTTATCTCCCTTGATTTATCTTCTAAGCTCACACTACACTAGGATAATCAATATTGGGGTTGAAAAGGGAAGAAAGGGATTTACAATAAACCTATGATGATGAGGTGATACACCAAATATAACTCCACATAGCACATTTGCATCTACACTATGAAAGAATACTACCAAAACCAACCTTAACTCTATGTCCTAGCATAAGTATTTCTCATAGAGGCATATTACTATTCACATCTAGAGGTGAGTGAAAATAAGGTATGATATTAGACATATTCCATCTCACACTTCAGGACACACTTAATAAATGCATACACTTTATGAAACCTGCTACAATAGATATCACTTACACTAGACATGTAAGAGCAAGATGGAAGCAAGGAGAACATATTAATCACTTATCAACCACATAAACCTCTTAATACACTTAGGAAAGAGATTTTAGAGAATGAATAAAATTAATAAAATTTTCTTTAAAGTAAAATAATGTGTCAAAATGAGAAGGGATTTGTCATACTGATTGTGGATCCATTGCAAAGCCAAAAAAGTTTGAATATATAGAGCATAGGAGAGGAGAGAGAACAAGTGAAGATCAAGGGTCACAATGCCAAGTGTCAAACTATCATAACTTGTTATAATTATATATAATAAAGTATATAATATGTTATGAAGGTATTCTTGGACAAGTGTCCATTTAAATCATGACATATTCCTCAAATTGGTGTAGAGACTCTTCATGTTCTTGCATTAAAACTGCCTTGATGATGAGTCATCTACTTGACTATATAAAAATACCATAGGAAGCATTGACACATATGATATAACATGAGAAGTTGTAAATGAGGTTATTTAATGTCATCTAATCCTCTCAAATTGATGGACTCATCCTTGTCAGTTATCATTCACTATCTACTTTCATTCATTAGCTCTCTAGGTCTATCTTCAAACTTGTCACCTAAGTGGCTTATATTTGCTCATGGAGTTGAATTTTAGAGGATGTAGGAAACATATTAAATAAATACTTGTCCTATGTTATATAAAATATACCTCAAGATTTTCAATGTCACTCTTCTCACTATCACTCTTAGGAAGTCACTTTGCCTTTGCACTGTCTATTTAGTTGCCTGCAATGAACGGTCTAACAGAGAGGTTTTCATGCAAAACCATGGTGATAAATTAGATTAATGAATTATAATAATTATCTACACACCTAAAAAAATATATTCATCTAATAATTCTCATGTGTACCTATAATTCACCTCAAAACTTGTAAAAAATAGAGAAATAGGTGTTGGAATAGAACTAGATACTGAGAGGGGGTGAATCAGTATATCAATTAAAAATAGTTATTTAAATAATTTTAATGCAGATTAAAAGATATATATGGTTCAAATAAAATATGAAGATATCACATAAATTCAATTACACATGACACTATATTTATACGTGGAAAACTTAAAGGGAAAAACCATAGTGAGAATAACTAATAAAATCTACTATTTTAATCTAACCTCATAGTTCAAATCCTCACTTGAAAACCTCAATAGTTATAATGTATAAGGACACCAATCCTAAGGAGACACCAATATCTTGATTTAATAGCACCAACTTTAAGGAATCACCCACTCCCTAATATGAGCACCCACTTATCTTATCTAATGGCACCAACCTATCAGAATTTTTTATGGAGCTACAACTCCAATTTACAAATTAAATTCATATATGAATCTAGATATATGTTCTTTGTTACATGTATAATCTGCAATTGATCATAATTTGCACATTATCTTTATGATCTCCTTCCTATTTGCTCTTCTTTGAGCCTACTACTTTTGTGTCTTTATGATTTTCTAGTTGACACTCTTCATTGGATTTTGCTCTCTACCTCTATTTGTATTTGACTTGGGTTAATATCAAAAATTCAATTGTAACAACACACTTTTATTTGTCCTAGATATCAAATATATAAACAAGTGATATAGGGTTCCATATCTTCTATGTGTTCACACTCAAAATGTAACACATCATGCCAATTTTGGACTCTAGTTCATTATTACTTGGACTGTAAGTTTCTCGCATCTCGATTCCATGCATCACATTCTAATTTTAGGTCTCTTTACTATGTATAGCATATTTTAGACTCAAATTTTGATTCATAGTATATTTTATTAGTTAGATCAATCAGTCTCATCATTTATGTTGATATATAGTATTTATATGCAAGTAATTACATGTTTATGTAACTAACCGTTTGTATAGACATGACATTAAATATCGGTTGTCGATCTTTCCTTTGGTACCATGATCTAATGGTATTTATTTAATTGGATCAAGTTTAAAACATGTCATTTCAATCAATCTCTGATAGGCTCATGTTATCTATTAAATCTTTGTATGTTTTCAAACTTTAGCTTTATCAACTTTAATATGTGTCCGTTGATATTTCTCATCCAAGATTCCACATGACATTAGATCTTTAAAGATGCATGATATTTACCTTGACTTGGTCATTAAAATTTGACACTTTGACCTCATCTCATTTCTTCCTATATCTTTGGATAACTTTTGCTCTATTGATCTTTTCAAACCTACTTAGTTTTTAACTTTCCACTATGTTGATAAAAATCGAGTGCTTTATAGCATTTGAGTCCATTTACTCCATTGGATCTCCTTTTCACAATCACTTGTGCACCATCAGATCTTCTGACAAGATTGATCATTATATCTATTTAACCCTTAAGGATATGGCACTTAGTATATGCATATGCCTTTTATACATAGTTATCAGTTCTCATTATTGAGACATTTGGCATCCTCATATTTCTTGTTGACCTTTTGACTTTAAGCCACACCATAGATTAGTTGTCTAGGATCCATGATTATGACACTTATCACTTGCATGTTAACTCAAAGGTCCTTTTGATAATTTGACTTCATCATGCTTCGTTGGATCTCCAATGTCTAATTAATTACAAACTATTTATTTTCCAACTAGCTCAAACTTTACCTTGTGTAAATTTGTTTGAGTATAGGGACCATCTCAATTATTCTTGTAAGGCTAATTTTACACCTTCATATCTTTTGCTTCACTCAATCACCTGGTTTGAAATTTGGACCATATAAACTAGGTATGAAAGTGAAAAAACCCATATGCTCAATTCTTTATAAATCCTTTGTGTGTGTGAGATATAATTCCATTAATTTAATCACTTAGATTATTCTACCATAGAGTTAGCTATGCCTAAAACTTGCCCAAAAGGCCAACTTTATTCTTGCATAACTCTTGTTATACTTACTTCCATGACTTAAAAATTAGCACATATGATCCTCTTACATAGGGGATTTCATCCATATATCTATTTCCTCATAAAGAGTTCATACATTCAAGATATGACATCATAAAAATGCCTTCTCATATTTTTTTTGTAACCTGCAAATTTGACTATTAGAAAACACTATCAAAATACCTTGGAGCCCTACTTTGCTCAAGCATATATTTTATCATGCTACATCACATGACCTAAGATTTAGTTCATATAAACTAGGATAAAAAATATATAAATCCATGTGATCATTTTATCCTAACACCTCCATGTGTACAAATTTTGACCTCATTAATATGCTTACTTGGATCTATTTAGTCCTTTTTTCAAATTTGGCTAAGTATAGAAACTTAGTGGATTTGATCTAAGTATCCAACTTTGCATCCACATATCATCAACTACACTTCATCTCATGGCTTCAAGTCTAGCACATAATAACTAGGGACTAATGTGATCATAACCATGTGACCAACTCTCCCATACTCATTCACACATGGCAATGGTGATGTTAGCAAAATGCCTTCTCATCATTTCTATTATAGACCTAAATTGTATAGATGATCAATGTGAAGAATTAGATGAATTCCAATCATGCACATATGTATTCCAAATATTCTTAACCTCTAATAAGATCACCATGATCACCATATTCATCTTTTAGAATTAATGACATGCTCATAATGTCCATTTTGACATCAATGACAATCATATTTCCAACAATCTCCCCCTTTGTCATTGATGGAAAATTAAGTGATCTGTTATTCTACTATTTATCTCCTTCTCTAGCATTGCTTGCATTGGATTTTGATAAGTATGAATTGAAGTTGTTCATACCAAACTTTCTCCCCCTTAGGTAATGGCACATTTGCCTAATACTCGACTTGGATACTTGCTCTTCTCCCTTGACATTTGTACTTTTGTAGAGAACATTTTGTTCTTTCTCTTTTAGAGATAATTTCTAACTTTTTCTCTACCTTTGACATCAATGGCAAAGGGAATCTAGCAAACCATTTTTCCAAATATTTTCCCCACTTTATCAGATAAAGGAGTTTGTCCAAGAATTTTTAATTTTCAACTCATTAGTATTTTTCATAAGTATACATACTTGAGTTGAATTTTTCTCTTCTTCTAGGGATTAATAAAGATTCCACGAGACTCCCCCTAGACTCATACATTATCAGTAGTCATGTAGTGATGTGGTGTAGGAGACACCACTCCCAAATTTTATCTTAAATATTAAAATTAATCCTTGGGAAGAGGTTTGGTGAATATGTCTACAATCTGGTCCTTAGTTGGCACATATTCCATTTTGACCTCTTGATCTACAACCTTCTCTTAAGAAGTGATTCTTGATTGATATGTTCTTGGTTCTAGAATACATCACTAGATTCTTTGATATATTTATTACAACTGAATTATCACAAAGAATAGAAATATGTGACTTGTACTCAACCTTGATGTCCTTGAGTGTTTTCTTCATCCATAGGACTTGAGTGCAACATGCCACTACTACTACATACTCTACTTATGTTGTAGAAATAGTAGCTAACTCTTGATTTTTCCTTAGCCATGAAGCAAATCTTTTTCCAAGGAAAAATGTACAACCACTAGTTTTTCTTCTATCATCCACACTTCCTGACCAATCAACATTTGTATATGCTATCAAAATGAAATATTAACTTGTAGGGTACCATAGGCCATAGTCAATTATGATATTAATGTATCTAAAGATTCTTTTCACTGCATTGACATGTGACTTTTTAGTAGCAACCTAAAATCTAGAAACCATGCACACTACTTGCATGATATCTGGTCTTGATGTAGTTAGGTATAGCAAGCTACTTTTCATTAATCTATACATAGTCTAATTTCCATCTAGGTACTCATCCTCTTTTCTCAACTTGCATCTAATTATTTTGAGAGTAATAACTAGTTTTCTATCTTCCATTCCAAATTTTTTGAGCATATCTTTTGCATACTTGGTTTTGGATATGAATATACCTTCATCATATTGTGCTATTTTTAGACCAAAGAAGAGGGTAAGTTATCCTAGCATAGACATCTCAAATTCACTTTGCATCTGTGTATTAAATTATTTGCACATTTTTTTATTTCTATCACCAAACATGATGTCATCTACATAGATAACAAAAATCAACATATTATTGCCTTTTGATTTGGAGTACATATTATTGTTTTCATATCCTTTATTGAAACCTTACTATTGTTGGTATTGGTCCAATCTTGAATACCATGTTCTAGTACCTATTTAAGACCATACAATACTTTCTTTAGTCTACACACATAATCTTCTTCATCTAACAATTGAAAACCTTTTAGTTTTTCAATATAGACTTCCTCTTCTAGGTTCCCATTCAAGAAAGCAGACTTTACATCCATTTGATAGAATTTGAACTTCTTGTAAATAGAGAATGATAGAAACATTATTATATCTTCCAATCTTGCAACTGGAGTAAATGTCTCCTCAATTTTTATGCCTTTTACTTGTGCATATCCCTTGCACACCAATCTTGATTTATTTCTTATAATAACTCCATCCTCATTGAGCTTGTTTCTATATACCCATTTTATTCCTATCACATTCTTGTTTGAGGGTCTTGGAACTAATTTCCAAGTTTTCTTATTTTATATTTGGCTCAATTCTTATTCCATGGATTTTAGCCAATTCTCATCCTTGTTGGCTTCAACATATCTCTTAGGCTCAATTTTAGACATTAGAGCAAACCTTAGTTTCTAATTATTCATTACAACTCTTCTCCTTGTTTGAACCTCTTGATTCATATTATCAATTATCTTCTCTTTAGGATGATCCTTTTGAATAAATCTTGGAGGTGCTTTTTCATTCTTTTCCTCAAAATCTTCACTATCTACTTCTTCAAAATCTACCTCTTCATTACTAGTTTCCTTGTTAGGTTCAACATATTTTATGTCTTCTTCAACCTTGACATTTATGCTCTCCACCATCTTATGTATCCTCTTATTGTAACATATATAGGATTTGCTTTGAGTGGAATAACCAAGAAATATTCCTTCATCACATCTTGATTCAAAGCTTCCCAATTTGTCCTCATTTCTTCTAGTATAGAATTTGTTTCCAAACACTCTAAAGTAGCTAACAAAGTTATGCTTTCCATACCATAGCTCATAGGGTGTTTTGTCACTATTTAATCTCAATTAAACTCTATCTAAGATGTATATTGCTATTTGGATTGCTTCTCTCCAATATCCATCAAGTAATTTAGCCTCTTTTAGTATTATTTTAGCCATTTCCTTGATGGTTCTATTATTTCTCATAATAACTCCATTTTACTATGGAGTACTCATTGGAGAGTAGTTAATTTTGATCATATACTTCTCACAATACTCTATGAATTCATTTGAGGTGAATTTTCCACCTTTATCATATCTTAAACATTTGATTTTTATTCTAATCTCATTTTAAACCATGGCTCTAAAGATCTTGAATATTTTAAAAGCTTAAGATTTATCCTTCAAAAAGGTTACCCATGTCATTCTTGATTAGTCATCTACAAATAACATGAATTACCACTCTCCTTTAGATCCTCTTGTTTTAGTAGGACCACAATGATCAATATGAACTAATTGTAGAGGATTTGTAGTTGTATATTCCCTTGTTTGAAATCTTACCCTTGTTTTCTTGTGTAGTTGACATTTCTTTAAAGTAGTATCTAAAGGTTTGGTTATCTTGGGCATGTGTCTTACACACTTATTTGAGCTCATTTTGAATAGATTATCAAAGTTAACATTACCCATTCTCTTATGCCACAACCAACTCTCATCAATATTTCCCATCAACCAACTATTAGCATTCACTTCAATAATATTGTAGATATTGCTCTTATTCCTTTTCCCTTTGATAATTATTTTTCCAAATTTCTTTAGCTTTTAACCTTCTACATAAAATATGACCTTATATCCATTGTAACACATTTGGCTGACACTTATCAGATTGTGCTTAAATCCTTCAACATAAAGGACATCATGTGTAGGCATTTTACCATCTATATTCAAGGTTTCTTTACCTTTAATATTAACTATTGTGTTGTCTCCTAGACTAATAGATCCTTCCTTACATTTTTTTAATTTTTTGAGCTTCTTCTTGTTACTAGTCATATACTTTGAGTAGCCACTATCTATCACCCACAAATTTTGCTCGTTTGCATGGAGGTAGTCTTAGAAATCATGGATTGATTTTTAACTCTCCACACATCCTTAGGTTTATTATTTATCTTCTTTTCAAAAACTTGTGAACATTTGTTCACACTAAGAGTTATGTCTTTCTTTACATTATGTACCTTTGATCTTATAAAGCTAGTTCTACAATGTCTATCTATGTGACCAAAGTTATTACAATTTTAACACATTACATTTGCATCTACCAAGGGTAAAAATGAATTTTTGCTTACAAAATTGATTCTCCTTGTAGTTATAACCCTATAATTGCTATCCTTATGACCAAATTGATTACAGATATAAAAATAACCATAAAAATATGAGGAATACTTAGTCATAGCATTTCTTGGTGCAACATGATGGATTCTTCTAAGTTGTGTCTTCTTCAAGCTTCTCACTTTGGTGTATCCATTAACATCAACTACCTTTGTCTTCTTTTTCTCTTCAAGCTTATTTTTGGGTTCAAATTTTTTCACATAAGCTGTGTTTGAGTTTTCTTTATATCCTCGTAAGTTTTCTCTTTCTTTGCTCCTGATTTTCCTTCTGCTTTGAATTTTTCATATAGGTTAGTAGATGTAATAGTTGAGTAATTTTTTCCCTTCTCATAATGAAGACCTAATATATTAATGGATTTTAAGATATGATCAATTCATCAAGAATGTTTGATCTTTCTATCAACTTTAGAATTTTATTTAGTCAACCTTTGGCCTTTTCAAGTTCTTTTCTCAAAGCCACTATTTCTACCTCAAGCTTCACACATTCATCAGATTTAGATTGTACTTCTATTTTGACTACATCTTTTATTTAAACCTCTTCAACTTGTGTCTTTAGGATAATTACCATCTGATCATATTTCTCAAGAATTTTAAACATTTTCTCAAATTCCTTTTATCCAAGCTTCTTTTGTTTTTAGTTCTCTTTTCTTAGCTTGTCAATCTCATCTAGAGCACATATGAGCTCACATTCTAGATCCACTTCTCCTTCTTCATCTTCTTTATTTGAGTCCTCAACTTCATCTTGATCTAGATTTACAAAAGTTGATCCTACTATCATGAACAAGGATTCATTTCTCTTAGCCACAAAAGCACAGTCATGATCATCATTTGAACTATCATTATCTTCTATTGAGACACTATCTTCTTTTATGTACATACCTTTCTTACTTTTGAAGAGTTTCTTCTTGGGATAGTAGGTTTTTACCTTTTTTTTACTCTCTACTTTCTCAAAGTTATCTTTTTTATTATGAGGACATTTAGTATCAAAATGTCCTAATTTACCACAATTAAAGTATTTGAAGGGTATATTACCTTTATACTTTCCAGATCCTCTCTTTAATCTTCTAAAAAATTTGTCTTCTTCTTCATTAATCTCCTTATATTTATATGTTGATGTTTATTCCTTTACTTACATGGATAATTTGAATGCAACTTATTTTTTGAAGGTGTGTATCTCTCCCATTATCATCTCATTGGTTATGAAGGTCCCATGTAACTCATCAACAATGAGTTTATCTAGATCTCTTACTTCTATTGTAGAGATTTTAGAATTGTATCTTGATGGTAAGGACATTAAAACCTTTTTAATAATGATTTACTCTTTCATTTCTTCTCTAAGGCCTCTGATTGCATTGACTATTTCATCTACCCTTATGAGGTAGTCTACAATATTTTCCTCTTCATTCATCTTAAGACTCTCAAACTTGCCTTTGGAATTTTGTAGCTTAGCCTATTTTACCTTGTCATCTCCTTCATAGATGCTCTTCAATTTGTTCAAGATATCTTAAGCATTTTGACATTGCATCACTTTGACAAACTTTGAGTTTAGTATTCCATAAAGAATAATATTCTTTACTTTAGCATTGCTCTAATATGCCTTCTAGGCATCTTAATTAATAAGAGTTGTAGTAAGGGCTATATATCAATTTACCATAGATTTCCACACATCAAATGCTAATGAAGATACATATGCTTCCATTCTTATGCTCCAAAATGCATACATTGATCCATGAAAGAGAGGTTCTTTGTTTGCTGAACATCATTTTTTACTAACTATTGTGTTCACTATTTTAATATCTACCTAAGCTGATTAAGTTTCTTTCAAGAAACTTGGCTCTAATACCAATTATTGAAACACAACTAGATACTGAGAGGGGGTGAATCATTATATCAATTAAAACTAGTTATTTAAATAGTTTTATTATAGATTAAAAGATATATGTGGATCAAATAAAATATGTAGAGATCATACAAAATCAAATGCACATTACACCAGATTTATACATGGAAAACCCAAAGGGAAAAACCATGGTGATAATAACTACAAGAATCTACTATTCTAATCCAGCCTCACAATTTAAAGCCTCACTAGTAGACCTCACTAGTTACAATGTTTAAGGAACCCCAATTCTAAGGAAACACCAATCCCCTAATTTAAGAGAACCAAATCTAAGGAAACACCCACTCTATAATCTAAGTACCCACTTAGCTTATCTGATGGCACCAACCTATCATACTTTTATATGGAGCTACAACTCCAATTTATAAATTATATTCATACATGAATCTAGATCTCTATTCTTCATTATAGGTCTAATCTATAACTGTCATACTTTGCACATTCTCTTTGTGACTTTCTTCCTCTTTGCTCTTCTCTGCCACCACTGGTTATATGTCTTTATGATTTTCTATTTGACACACTTCTTTAGATTTTGATCTCTGACTCTATCTATATTCAACTTGGCTTAATAGTAAAAATACAATTATACCAATGCATTTTTATTTGTCCTAGATATCATATATATAAACAAATTATCTAGGGTTCCATATCTTCTATGTGTTCACACTCATAATGCAATACATCATGTAATTCTAAATTTTAGTTCATTATTACTTAGACTGTAAGTTTCTCATGTCTTGATTCCATGTATCATGTTGTAATTATAGGTCTCTTTACTATCTATAGCATCTATTAGACTAAATTTTTGATGCATAAGATATTTAATTTAGATTTGATTAGTTAAATTGATCAATCTCATTATCTATGTCAAGATATAGAGCTTATACACAAGTTTATACATGTTTTTGTAACTAACCATTTGTATAGACATGACTTTAAATATCAGTTATTGATATTGACTTTGGTGTTATGATCCAATGGTCTCTATTAAATTCGCTCAACTTTAAAACACATACATTTGATCAATCTCTAATAGGATCATGTTATCTGTTAGATCTTTGTATGCTTATAAACTTTAGCTTTATCAACTCTAAAACATGTTCATTGATATTTATTATACAAGCTTCTACATGTCATTGAATATTCAAAGATGTATGATCTTTACCCTTAATTTATCATTAAACTTTGACATTTTGACCTCATCTCGTTGCTTTCTATATCTATGGATCATTTTCAATCCATTGATCTTCTTGAACCTATTTAGTCTTTAACTTTCCACTATGCTGATAAATATTGAGAACTTTATATCATTTGAGTCCATTCACTCAATTATATATCCTTTGCATGATCACCTATGCACCATCATATTTTTTGACAAGCTTAATCATTATATCTATTCAACACTCAAGGATATGATGCTTGGCATAAGTGCATGTTTTTTGTATAAAGCTATTAGTTCCCATTATTGAGACATTTGGCATCCTTGCATTAATTTTTAACCTTCTGAATTTAATATACACCATAGATTAACTTTCTAGGCTCCATGATTATGACACTTGTCACTTTAACATTAACACAAAGGTCATTTTGATAATTTTACTTCATTACACTTCATTGGATCTCTAATGTCTGATTAAGCATGAACTATTGATCTTCAATCTATCTCAAACAATACCTTATGTATATTTATCTAAGTATGGGGGCCATCTAAATTAATTATTGAAAGGCTAACTTTTCACCTTCATATCTTCTACTTCAGTCAATCACCTGGCCTGAAATTTGGACCATATAAACTAGTCATGAAAGTGAACAAACCCATATGCTTAATTATTTATGAATCCTTTATTCATGTTAGATATAATTCCATTAATATTATCACTCAAGTTATTCTACCATAGAGCTATCTATGCCTAGAAGGCCAATTTTGTTCTTGCATAACTCTTGTTGCACTTAGTCACATGACCTACAAATTAGTGCATATGATCCTCTTCTATAGGATATTCCATCCATATATCCATTTTGTCTTGAAACCTTTATACATGAAAGATACAGAATCATAAAAATTCCTTCTTAGCTTTTTCTTGTTACCTATACATTTGACTTAGTGTTGGAAAACACTATCAAAATGCCTTGGATCCTTACTTTGCTTAAGCATATATTTTGACACACTACGTCACGTGACCTAAGATTTAACATATATAAACTAAGAATAAAAATTAATAGATGCATGTGATAATTTTGTCCTAACACCTCCATGTGTGTAAATTATAACCTCATCAATATGCTTACTTGGCTCTCTTTAGCCCTTTTTGTAAATTTGGCTAAGTATAGAAACTTAGTGGATTTTGTCCATGTAGCCAACTTTGCTTTCACATATATTCAATTTCACTTCATATAATGGATTTAAATCTGACAAATAACATCTAAATAATGATGTGATCATAACCATGTGACCATTTTGACCATATTCATTCACACCTGGCAATGGTGATGTCAGCAAAATGCCTTCTTATCTTTTCTGTCATAGACCCAAAATGTCTAGATGATAAATATGAAGAATTATATTAATTCCAATCATGTACAAATGAATTATAATCATTCTCAACATCTAATAGGATCATCATGATCACCATATTCATCTTTTATCATTAATGACATGCTCATAATGTCTCTTTTGACATCAATGATAATCATATTTCTAACAATAGGAATGTTCGTAAAAGTGATATTATGGAATAATTGGATGGAAGGGAGTTTGAGATATTTTTAGATAATTTAAAATTATTTTCATGTTAAATTGACCCCTCCTAGATGCATTTCCCACCATATCTTCTCCATTGGGTCCAAACAAGGGTTTTAGGAGGGTTTTTGGTATTTTGGATTGTTAACAATGGTTCATAATAGTTAGACATATAAATTTTGAAAAAATTCCACAAATTTGGTGTATATAAGCCCCTTTAACTATTCCTAAATTATTGGGTCACCATGAAGTTGGTTTTTATTGATATGAGCAAGTGAAAATGGCCTTTGGAGCTCTTAATTACATTTTGGGTATGTCTGAGAGAGGTTTGGGTCAAAATGACCAGTTTTAGATTCTCTTATTAAAAAAATGAGTATAATACATTTTATACTTTCTCTTTAAGTCTCTCATATGGCTTGGAAGGATCTCATGGTCTTGTGAATTGAGTTAGGCACTTTTAGGGCTTAGGCTTAGTTCTAGGCCTAATTAGCCTAACTATGTTTTTATGTATATGACCAACAATAATTGGTTACAAAGGATATATATGTTCTTAAACGTGTATTTTAATTTAATTAAAATATATACATCACCTTACATCATTTATAACTTCCCCTTTCATTTTTTCTTTACTTACCTACTATGTATGTAGGTTATCTTGTTCATAGAGTGCCCTCTATCTAAGATAATACATAGGGAATTTACCCTATTTTCATAGACTAGAGGAGAATCTAGGGAGTTATATTAGGTCCTGATTATTATATATATAAATTTTCATAACTTTATCATGCTCTAAGAGCCCTCAAATCTTCAAATTTCAAGGTTTAGTTGATTGCAGGTTGATGTTCAAAACATAGTCTTTCTTATGTTTCCTCTATCCATAAAGGTCACATATAAGTTTTAAAATAAATATTAGATTTTATTCAACATTTTCATACACCTTTAATAACTATTTAGAAATCAAACATATAATCACCATAGGCATGAACCAGTCTACAGACTATCTTCAACTATAGCTAACCAATCAAAATTCACAAGGTTCCTGTAGATGCTGATGTTTGTCTAAGGACCACATGGAAGGGTGAGGTTATGAATATGATAGTGATCATTTCATAATATAAATTTTATCTATCAACTAATATTTACCTTACACTACCCTAGCTAATCTTCAATCTAAGTGAAAATGTAGATGTCAATTTAGGGATATAAGAGATTCTTGTAGGTGTTTGTTTCATGTGAAAGCACTGTGTCTCACACCATTAAGTTTATTTTCAATTCATTATAACATAATACATGTGGGTGAACTCATCTCATACCTTGAAATCATTTTCCCATTAATATACTATATAATCATTATTGTATCAAATTCATTGGCTCAATGCATTGTAGCTTTCACTAAGTATCTTTAGTAAAAATATAACTGAGTTGGAGGTCCACCCAACCATTATCCTTCATAACTAAATAGATTTATCTTGTGTTTGAATGTTATTAATATATATATATATATATATATATATATATATATATATATATATATATATATATATATATATATAATGAAATAATGGGAATATAAGACTTGATCAGACCTCATATACCTCCTCCAATAGATGACACTTTGTAAAGTAGAGTCTCTTTTTCAGAGATATCAAAGTAAGTTGTCTCATTGAGAAATTTCTTGAATTCTAAGATTATAGATGAATTTCTATGTTGAATTGGTTCCCATAACAAATCCATAATCCCATAAAATGGATAAATCTTACTATCTTTAACTTGAGTCTTCATCAAAACCTTGAAACTCTAATTTTCATCATTAAGATTGTTGAAGGCATATTTATACTTGACTATAGGTGATAATCACAAAGAGATCTGACTATATATGTACTCTAATTGTATTTTAGGCCCTCTCTTAATACATTATATCTCTCAATGGTTACACCATGTTTCTTATGATACATGAGATCTTATGATAATTTAAAGGCTTCAAACTCATCAATACCCCTATCTAAGTACCATCACATAGTCATGTAGATGACTGTTCAAGATTATTTGATTGTGTTTATGGTTTTATTTCTAACACTTCATCATGTAACTATTGAGACTAAATATTTAGTGGGTAACTGATCACCATGCTATGGAAGATTGAAAACAACATATTAACCTTGACTTAAAATAACTTGCAGGAGGACAAAACTTTGTAATTGATAAAACACTATTTGAAAACTTTAATGTTGTTCACTACTAGCATAATGATATTATTTTGATAATATCCTCACCTTCACACATGAAAAACCAATTAGAAATAACATGAAAGGAATGTGCATTCTCTATAATACCATGTTCACTACTTGGTTGACACAGACTAGAACAAACAATGAGAAACCTAAAGCCATTGGGGATGTGTAAGTTGTTTGAAGTCATCAACAGTTTTAGTGATTGTTCATAGAGAATAGTACACCAAAATATAAACTATTTCCATGTAATGAGAGTACATTATAATTAATAACATCCACCAAGTGCAGTCGTCTTAACTCTCTTCCTCCTATCCATATTGAAGGCAAACTATTGACCTATTTGACTTTGTCCAAGAGAGTGATGAGGGAGAAGGATCATTTTTACTTAATTTTGACCCTTTAAAAGCTTCCAAATATTTAAATTTACTTGTGGGGATCTAAAAATACCATCCCAAAGTGACCACACATGTTAGGGATATGATGAATATGTATAACTAACTAAAAATGGCTTGTTTTGTAGTTAAACTCCTTTATATATTTAATCTATAAATTTTATTTTCAAAATTTCCATCTAACATCTATATGACATTTGGGACATTATATTTCACTTAAAATTTTGTCCTTTCATGAAAATTATGTACAACTCCCCCTAAAATGACCAAAAAGGTGACATGAATGAGTATTAAGACAATGACACACATAATGTGACTCTAAAATGACCATGTGACCATTTTATATCTTAAAAAATCCATATATAAAGTTTGATCATATATGTGGTTGACCTAATTTGACCTGGATTCAAATTTTCTCAGCATTTTAGTGACTTCTTAGGGGTAGCAAGCATGTTATGCTAAGAACTAGTTTCCTTCTCTTATCTTTGGGAAATGGATTCACCTATACACTATTGTTGACCCTGATAAGCCTTTGAAAGGACACCAAACATACCACACACAAGCAAAAAGATAAGAAAGAAACTTAGACTTGTGTTCTCATGAACACTTAGGGAAAACACACACAACATAGTCAAAGAATCACACTTATCCTAATATGTATAATACCTCAAGACACTTGCGGTGAAGAACCTTCTTCATTTCTTCAATCAAGGTCAAATAAAATTCTCCTTAAATTAATATTTCTCCAATAAAATAGATCCTCATATGATGCATACTTGTTAATGAGCACTTTCTTATGGAGATAATCAAGTGATCTACCATGGTTTGGTCTTCTACTAATTATAATTTTGTCATTTGGAGTACTTAAGAACACTCCATCTAGCTCACTAAGGGACTTGTTTGTCTTCATATCTGGCTTGAATTTTGTCATGTTCAATTGACACCCTTCAAACTAAATCATTAGAGTTATCAAATCCTTCTCAACTTCAAGTGACTTTGAAACCTGACATGCTTGTTGTTGTAAGTCATCAAGACTATCCTCCTTATGCTCATCAAACACTTCATATTTTTCCAAGGTTGTTTCTTATTTGATATATATCTCAATCTCTTTCTTGTGTTCATATGAATCATGTTTGACCTCATCATCAGGGTTTCATTCTTTTTGAATGATTGAAGGCCTATCCAAATCCTCAAATTCATGCAAAATGGCATTGAATCGGTGCGACATCTCATCTTATTACTCTTGAGGTTATTATTTATGAACATTATCTTATTTGGTAGGTAAAATTGGCTACTCATTAGGACTATTATGTTTTGACATATTTGGGATACTCACATTATCACCCATGTGTACAAGATAATTTCCCATGAAACTTTCTCTAGAACAATATCAGGATTTGCCTTAACAACTCCATCACAATCCTCATAAAGTATGTAAGTTCCAATACCAATTTCTTTAAATCCACCTTGATCAGCTCCCCACTCATAAAGATACAAGGTAGATATGACATTAATAAGAGTTAGAGGTTATTGATCACTAATGTGATCATCTTCTTCAATGACATTAAAATTCATATTATAAGTGTAAGTCACATAAGTTTCAACATGAAAACTAGAGAAAGGTTCTAACTTGAATATCATTTTTGCACCATACCTAGTCTTAAAACCCATGTAAGATCAATATGAAGTTAGATAACCTCCAATTTTAGTAGTGAACTCTCTTGAAAAACAAAGTGTAAAATGAGGAGGTACATCTACTACTACAACATCTTGAGAAATGGTGAATGTAGGATAAGCATGGAGAATTATTTGTAAACCTCTGATTATGCCAATGGTCTTGGTAGCTTAACCATCTAATTGTATCACTCTTTTGGCATGAGTTTTATACTTCAAGTTTAATTTATTATCCACTTTCTTAGGCATGATACAAGTAATAGCTCCACTATCAATAATACAATTACATACCAAATCTCCAATGATGATGGATAAGTATAAAGTAGGAGGTTTATCTACCTTTTCAACTTTGTTTGATTGTCCTTTACTTGTCTTCACTATGTTTGTCAAGGCTACCTCTCTTTGGTTAGGATATTTGGTTGTAAAACTATGTTTGAATAAATTTTATGGAAATAGGTCTACTTTTCTAGGTATTGCCAATGTATCCCACATTGACACATTCACATGAGACCTCTTTATCTTCTATATAATGTTAGTGAAAATACCTTTAACTTTTGATTGTCCACTAGGAGGAATCATGTTGCCTAAACCTTGAGAAATATAAGGTATGGAAGCATTTTGAATGACATTAGACATACCTACCTTTATACTTGTTTTAACATTCTTTGGTTGACCACTAGTAGCCCATTGAACTTATTCAATTGTCTTCCTCTTGCTCCTTGTGTTTGTATCTATAGAACTTACATCAATGCTTGACTACCCTTGATAGTTGATTACAATGAGTCATATTGATCCCAATTAACCAATGCAGACCCCACTTGATGACCCTATCCATCAGTCACTCCTCTATTTGATACTTCATCTTGTGTCATAGATGTCATAGTTCATAAATTTACCATGAAGGCTTGATTGAAGGACTCATTTACATAGGGATATGGATCATAAGGTTGATCTAATGAAGTTTGATTATTATTCTCTTATAAGGGTTATTTTTAGTAGGCACTAGTGTCCTTGAGGTGGAAGGATCATTGGGACTGTAACCACCATATGACTTGGATTACACTAGTTTTATTTGACTTTGAGGATGAACTTGGAAAGGTGGCCTATTTCCTTGATAGTTATGGTACGACTAATTGGGTTAGTATTATATTTGGAAAGGCATCACTTACCTTTACTAAATTATTCTCTTTAGACCTAGGATCTCTTGCTAAATATCTCTCATACTTTCTACCTCATTAGGTTTGTTTGGTTGGTTAGGGGCAATAGACTTATGTTTAGCTATAGGAATAAAAGTAACAATAGGTGTAATATTTTGTAAATTAGGTAAAATAGGCATGGGAGGTCTTGGGGAAATCTTCCTAGATTGATTCAAATAATTCTCTACACTAATGACCACATCATAGGCATTAGGTAGAGTGTTACCTCACATATATTATATCATTAGTAAAATGTCACTATCAAATGCCTTAAGATAGTAAAGGAAATCATGGTGAGTTGTTGGTTTTATCAAGATTATTATTCTATCTCATATCTTCTAAAATATTGTATTGAAGTCTTAAATGAGTTATTAAGGTGCTCTCCTAATGTTTGTCATCTACTCCATTAGTGACAAGTTGTCACTCTTGTCCTCAGATCTTATTCTCAATGCATCTCCCAACTCATTCCAAGTTATGATTAATTTAGGTGCCAAATTTCCATACCAGTCAAGATATTTTCTTCCAAAGGAGATAACCAACAACCTAATTTTAATGTTCTCTTCTATGATATGATGGATATTACAAAAGTTAACAATATTTCTTATATGCTCAATAGGTGCGATGGGAGACTTATCAATGTATGATAAAACACTTTTGAGGGAAGATATGGGGATATTATTATATTGATAAAATATTAGAGGACTATAACCATTAAAGGTAACAAAGGGATGGTTCCTTGTCATGGTGGCCTTATGAATTTGTATGAATGGGTGAATCAATAATTTACTTATGGGATTGTGAGCAAAATATGACTTATTTAGATAGGTATGGGTGTTTTCAAATCTATTTACTTTGTATGAATAAGGAGGAAGTTATTTAAATTAAAAAGCTATGCCTTTGGTGAGAGAACTTGTGTTCACCTTAGGCATGAAAGAGTGTACTAGTCCATAACCAAGATTGAAACATTGGAGTCACTAGATATTGCTGAAAGTGGACTATTACAACTCCTTGTTGTCAAAGACATCATCGACTTTGAACAACCTTTTTGGACTTTATGTCCCACCAAGCATGCCAAAAATTTTATATCCTAAAATTTCACCCTATAGAAGTTAAGTAGACCTTTTCAATTTTAGGATAACATGGAACTATCTCCCTTTATAGAAAAGCTACTACAAGAGATAGATATCTAGGTTTGAAAGGGATAACTTCCTTGATTTATCATTTAGGATCACATTACACAAGGCTAATAACTATTGGGGATTTAAAAATAATAAGGAGACATAAAATAAACTTATGATAATAAGGTGATACACCAAACATAACTCCACACAACATGCATTCATCTATACTAGGAAATAAGACTACCAAAACTAACCTTAACTCTATCCTTCTAGCATAAATATTTCTCATAGAGGCAGATACTTATGCACATCTAGAGGTGAGTGAAAATAATATTTGACACTAGACACTACTGTTTCTTTTCACACTTAAATACACACTTAAAAAACACATCCACTTTATGAAACCTATTAGAAGAGATATCATTCACACTAAACATGCAAGAGTAGGATGGAAGCAAGGAGAGCATATTCATCACTTTTCAACCACATTAACCACTTAACACACTTAGGAAATATATTTAAAATAATTAATCAAATTCCAAAAACTTGATTCAAAGGAAAATGAGGTGTCAAAACCAACAAGAATTTGCCATATGAATTGTGGATCCATTACAAAGCCAAGAAGGCTTGAATATGTAGAGCGTAAGAGAGGAGAGAGAAGAAGTTAAGCTCAAGTTTCACAAGGCCAAGTGTAAAAATATTATAACAATTTATAATACCATATAATTAAGTGGAGAATAGTCTATGAAGTATTCTTGGATAAGTTTCCATCTAAAGCATGATATATTCCTCAAATTGGAATAGAGACTCGTCACATTCTAGATTTGAAACTGTCTTGATGATGAGTCATCTACTTGACTATCTAAAAACACCATAGGAAGCCTTGGAACATATGATATAACATGATAAGGTGGAAATGAGGTCATTTTAGGTCATCTATGCCTCTCCAACTAATGGACTCATCCTTGTAACTTTTTATTCACTATCTACTTTCATTCATTAGCTCTTTAGGTCTATCTTCACACTTGTCACCTAAGTGGCTTGCAATTTCTCATGGAGATGCATTAAATATGATGTATGACACATTTTTAATACCTTTTTGTCTTATGGTCTATCAAATATACCTAAAGAATTTCAATGTCACTCTTCTCACTATCACACTTAGGTAGTCACTTGCCTTCTCACTATCTGTTTAGATTGCATGTAATGAATGGCCTAAGAGAGAGATTTTAATGCATAATAATGGTGATAAATGAGGTTAATGAGTTATAATAAGTCTTTATATACCTCCCATAATAATATTTATGAACCAATTCTCCTTTATACCTATAATTCACCTCAAAACTTGTAAAAGATAGATAAATAAGCATGTCTATACAAGTGATAGTATGGAATAATTAGATGTAAATGAATTTTAGAGAGTTTTATAAAGTTAAAAATTAGTTTCATGGCCATTTACCCCTCCTAGATGAATTTCCCACCATATTTTCTCCATCAGGCCCAAATAGGGGTTTGAGGAGGGTTTTTGGTCACCTTGACTGCTAATGATCGTTCATAAAAGTTATATGTCTAAATATTGAACCAATTAAACAAATTTTTGGTATATTACCCCATTTTACTATTATTATATTCTTGTGCCACCATGCATTTGATCCATAATAATATGAGTAAATGACCAATGAGAATTTTGAGTAGGTCTGAGAGAGGTTTGGGTCAAAATGACCAATTTTTTATTCTCTTATACAAAAAATGAGTCTAATAAACTTTATAATTTATCATAAATGATATCATATGGCTTGTAAGTATCTCATGGTCTTGTGAATGGAGTTAGGCACTTATAGTGCTTAGGCCTAGTTCTACGCCTAATATGCCTAACTGTGTTTTTATGCATATGACCACCAATGAGTAGTTCCAAAGGATGTATATGTTCCTAAATATTTATTTTAATCCAATGAAATTATATACATAATCCTAAATCATTTAGGAATTACTCTTTCATTATTTCCTTTAGATAATATGTCTGCAGGTTATCTTATTCATAGAGTGCCCTCTATCTAAGACAAGATAGATGGAATATACCTATTTTCATATCCTAAATGAGACTATTTGAAGTTATATTATCTATTTATTATTATCTATACCAATTTTCATAACTTTATCATGCTTTAACATCCCTCAAATCTTCAAATTTATCAAAACTAGCTCACTAAGTCTGATAATTGTAGGCAGGGTTTAGTTGACTATAGGTTGATGTTCAAAAATTAGTCTTTGTTATTTTTAATATATATATAAAGGTCACATGGAATTGGTATCTAAAATTTCAGGGTTTACTCAACATGGTGATCCACCTTTCATCATTGTCTACCAATCAAACCTAGAATCCCTATAGGCATGAACTAGTCTAGAGACTATCTTTAACTATTGGTAGCCACTCAAAATTCACAAGGTTACTTTATATGTTTATGTTTGCCTAATGAAAACATATAAGGGTGAGTTTATCCATATTATAGTGATCCTTACATCATATAACTCTACTCTATCAACTAATATTTCCCTTTCACTATCATAGCTAATCTAGAGTCCAAGTGAAACTGTAGATGATAATTTAAGGATATAAGATATTCTTATAGGTGCTTGTTTCATGTGAAATCACTATTTGTCACACCATTGAGTTTATTTCAAGTAATTATACCATTATAAATGTTGTTTAACTCATCTCATACCTTTACATCACATTCCCATAAATATACTATATAGTCACTATTGTACCAAGTTCATTGGCTCAATGCACTATAACTTTCACTGAGTATCTTCAGTAGAAATATAACTAAGTTGGAGGTCCACTCAAATATTCTCCTCAAATAAACTTATTTCTCTTATGTTTTCATGTTATTACTATGTTTAGGCTATAAGAACATAAACATAATACTTGCTCAAACCTCACATACCTCCCCCAATAGATGACACTTTGTAGAGTAGAGTCCATTTTTGAAGATATTAAGGTAAGTTATCTCATTGAGAAATTTATTCAATTTTGAGACTATAGACAAATATATATGCTTAATTAGTTCCCATAACCATTCTCTAATCCCTTAAAATGGCTCAGTCTTACTATCTTCACCTTGAGAGTCTTCATCAAAAGCTTGAAACTATAATCTTCATCAATAAGACTATTAAAGGCCTATTTCCACTTGATTAGAGGTCAAAATCATAAGAAGATTTGACTGTATATGTACTCTAACTATATACTAGGCCCTCTCTTACTAACATTGGATCTCTCAATGGTTCTACCATGTTGATTATGATACATGAGATCTTATGAGTGTTTAGATGTTTTAAACTCATCAATACCCCTACCTAATCACAATCACATAGTCTTTTAGATGAATGTTTAGGAATATTTGATTGTGTTTGTGGTTTTAGGTCTAGTACTCCATCATGACATTCTTGATACTAAATATTTAGTGGAGAACTCATCACCATGCTATGGAGGATTGAAAACAACATATTAACCTTGACTTAAAATCACTCATAAGAGGATAAATTATTTAAATTGATATAACACTATTTACAAACTTCAATGGTGTTCACTAATAGCATAGTGAGATGTTTCTGCTAATCTCCTCATCTTCATACCTTAAAAAACTATTTGGAAATAACATGAAAGGAGTGTGCATTCTCTATAATACCATGTTCACTTCTTTGTTGAGACATACAAAAATAAATAGATGAGAAACCTAAAGCCATTGGGGATGTGTAAATTAATTGAAGTCATCAACAATATTTGTGATTATTCATAGAGCATAAGGTAAGTGCATAGAGTTGGGGGATAATTCTATAAACACATTACATTAAATGATCATGTTACTAAATAATGTGATTGCATTATTGATATAACACAATCACATTTATTTAAATTATGGCTTGACAATTATTGATCCATAATATGATCACATTAATGTATAACACAATCATGTTAATAAGTAATGCAATCACATTAATAGATAACATAATTGAATTATTTTAAAAAGAATAACATGATCACATTACTATTATTTTACACATTAAAGTAAAGAAAATTTAGATGGAATGAATGTTGTTTAACAGGTAATGTGATTGCATTCCTATTATTCTGCACTAGGAGTTGCACATGAAGCCAACTTTGGCTAGAAGCTTATATTTACTACTCTAAATATAAGGAATGTTACTTATACTTCAATTTTTTTTAGTAAATATAATAAAATAGGGTCAGTCTACATTTGATATAATTGGTCTCATAGTTGGATGCCTTACAATATGGAAAATAGTTTTTCACAATCCAATCTAGTCAGTACTTAGGCATTTTCAAGGTTTAAGTATTAAAATTAGGGATTTCAAGACATAATTTTTATAATTCTTGCCCATTTTTGGTAAACATATTATCATTTTAAGGTTTTTATGCCTTCTAGATTGATTTTTTTAATTTCTAGGAGTCTTAGGTTTGTCAAAATTTAAGTTATCAAACCACTCACTTTGAAATTGATGCAAAGTTGTGTGATTAGGGTAGCATAGGTTACATTGATGACTTGCATATATCAAATGACCATTTTTTGTTAATTTCACTTATTCATCATCCTTCCCTCTTCCTTGATCACTTCTTACTCCTACCTCATCAATCCTAATCTCTCTCTCATCATGATTCATTATCCCTAATTGACCCTCACTATCCCTAGTAATCTCTAATCACTCCCTCATCATCCCTGATTACTCCATCATTGACCTCACTATCATTCATCATTCCTAATCATTAAATCCTCATCCCTCATCATAACTCATCACTCCCTCATTTACTTTAACCATCCCTCATCATCTTTAATCACTCCCTCATCATACCTAATCACTCCCTCATTATCTCTCACCATCCCTCATCATCCCTAATCATTACCTCATTAGCTCTCACCATCCCTAATCACTACTTCATCATCCCTAATATCTCACTATTGACCCTCACAATTACTCATCATTTATAATTTTTACTTCATCATCCATAATCACTCCCTCATTAACCATCACCATCCCTCATCATCCCTAATCACTTTGTCATCATACCTCATCATCTCTAATCACTCATTCCTCATCCCTCATCACCCCTCATCACACCCTCATTAATCCTCAACATTAATCATCATCACTAATCACTCCCTCATCCTTCATAATCACTCTTTCATTGACCCTCATCATCTCTATTGACTTCCTCATCATCTCTACTCAATTCCTCCTCATCTCTCCTTATCCTTAATCACTCCACCCAATACCTTGATGGTGGTATTTTGTTCAGGTTTAATAATAGGAGATACAAGTGGAGATTATCAGAGTTGTTGCCAGAATCTGGATAATGTGAATGCAATGGAGACATGATCACATGAGATGAAGTAAGTGCACACCACATAGATGCTAAAGCAATTTGAAATTACACAAGAAGATAAATTGCACAAGACAAAATAGAGAAAACCAAAATTTGATTAACATGAGATGGCCAAAGTGAGGAATACATATAGGAGAGTATGAAAGTAACTCCTCCACAAAAGGTGGACAAGGCACCCCAAGAATAGACTGTAACTCCTCCATGAAAGGTGGTGACAAGGTGCTAAGAATAGAGAAGTAACTCCTCATCAAGGGAGTTACTTATGACATTCTTATGACACCTATGACACACACCTCCACATATGCTATCCTATCCCACAAATGTAGGAAAACTCCATGTATGCACAAGAAATATAATTTCCCTAATTAAAAAATAGGGAAAAATAAAAACCTACACTAATACCCCCCCATAAGCACAGCTTAGGTGGGCAGTGTGGAAATATAAAATGGGTCTCGACAACTAGGCTTGATGAGGTACCCACGTACAAATGTAATCTCCCATAAGATAGATAAAAGGAGAAAACCCATAGGGAAAAAATCCCCCCCAAAAGAGAGACATAAAAGAAGGAAGAGTCTAGTGGCCCCCCAAAGATGATGATGCTGCTGATGTCGACTGCACCCCAAGAAGAGATCGTAGATGAATGAACTTGCTCTTAGTGAAAGGTTTGGTGAAGATGTATGCAACCTGCTCTAAAAATTAGTAAAATATCAAGTCAATGACTTGACTATGAATAAGCTCTTGAATGAAATGCATGTGAATCTCTATGTGCTTGGTCTACTGGTGCTGAACTGGATTCCTACAGATCTAAATGGTACTCTAGTTGTCACAATAAATGACATTGGGATCCCTAATAGGAATTCCAAACTCAAAAAGAATCTCCTAAAGCTAAATAGCCTTAGTAGCTGCATTAATAGCTCCCCTATACTCTACCTCTATGGATGATATAGCAATAGCATTCTACTTCTTGCTAGACCAACTGATAGGACCAAAACCTAGAGAGAAACTATAACCAAAAGTGGACTTTCGAGTTTGTGAATCACCAGCCCAATCTAAATCTATAATTAATCCCATATCTATGTGAACCTTGTATGTAATGCAAGATCCTCTTAGCTACTTTCCAATGCAGCTCATGAGGTTCCTGCATGAATTTGGAGACAAGTCCCACTGTATATGATATGTCAGGCCTAGTGTGAGTTAAGTTGATGAGACTACCAACAAGTTGTCGATATCAAGTGGCATCAACCAATGGTGAAGAAAAATCAGACTCAAGCTTGACTCCTGATAGAAAGGGAGTCAGAGATGGCTTGTAATCAGCCATGTAAAATTTAGCCTATAAGTCAAGAGTATACTTAGGCTGTGTAAGAGAAATCCCTGAATTTGACTATGAGATCTCGATGCCAAGGAAGTAGTGCAACAAACCTAATTCTATCATGTCAAATCTATCCTAAAGAGATGACTTCACTATTATAGTAGTTGATGAAAAACTCTCAGTGATCAAAAGGTCATTAACATATATAACCAAAATCAAGAGCGAATCATCCTGTTGTAAGAAGTAGACATTGGGATCAGAATAACACCTAGTGAAACCCACTATGAGAAGGAAGGAATCCATCTTGGCATACCAAGCTCAAGGGGCCTATTTGAGGTCATAGATAGATTTCCTAAGTCTACATATTAAGGAAGAATCTTGAACAAATCATGGTGACTGTTCTATGTAGATCTCCTCTTCTAGGTCTCCATGAAGAAAGGTACTCTTCACATCCATCTAGTGCACATCCCAACCATGTGTTGTGGCAATAGCCAAGGTGAGTTAGATAGAAGTCATCTTTACAATGGGTGCAAAGGTCTCTGAGTATTCAATGCTTGCCACTTGTGAGAAACCCTTGGTGACCAATCGTGTCTTGTACTTATCAGCTGACCCATCTGCTACAAACTTGGTCTGATATATCCATCTACATCGAACCATCTTTCTTCCCTTAAGAAGTGAGTCAAATCCCAAGTGTGATTTTTCATTAAGGAAGAATATTCTTCTTCCATAGAATTATCGCACTCAGGTACCCCAGATGCCTCTCAAAAAGTATGTGGATCTAAAATTGAAGCAAAGAAGCCATGTGGATCTCTCTGAAAATCCCCCTAGTACATCTATCATCTGTGGGATCTCTTGCCCAAGTGCCAGCACTCTCAAGTGTCTATCTAGCCCAAAGTGGCCTGAAAGTGGGTGAGTCAAGTGTTAACTCTTCACCCTCTAACTGACTAGAGGTGGATACCTCTGCATCACTGTCCTCACTATCTGAACTCGAAGAAGAAGAAGAAGAAGATGTCTCTGTCTCAAGAACCTAATGTGGCTGATTTGAATCTGATTATGAATCATCATGAAGAAGTAGATCTGATGAGGGAGAAGTGTCAAGTGTTGAGTCTCTAGGACTCTCCTAAAAATGGACACTTCTCTTGATGAACAACTCATTAGTGACTAGATCTAGAAGGTGATACCCCTTAATACCATTTGAATATCCTATAAATATACAAGGCTTAGACTGACATTCCATAGCTTTGCATTTATTCTTTGAAATGCAGGCCATGGCTAGGGATTTGAAAACCCTAAGGTGCTCAACATCAAGTTTCCTTTTATGCCAAGCTTTAAAGGGTGTTATCCCTTTCAAAGCTTTGTGAGGAAAATTGTTTTGAATGTAGCAAGCACAATTGATGGCTTCAACCCAGTACTGTGGTGCTAACGATTTGGAGTGAATCATATAACTACCCATTTCTTTCAAGAACCTATTTTTGCATTCTGCAACCTCATTCTGTGAAGGACTGTAGGTGACTGTGCACTGCAAATCAATCCCCTCTGTGGTTCAAAACTGCTCAAACTTGATGTTGACATACTCCCCTCCATTATCAGTTCAAATAACCTTGATGGAATTCTCACTCTATTTCTCAACAAGATCCTTGAAGTCTAGAAATTTTTCAAACACTTCAGACTTTTGTTTGAGAAAATATATCCAAGTGTACCTAGAAAAATCATCAATGAAAGTGAGGATGTACTTGGCCCTTGTGAAAGATGGTTGGGAAAGGGTCCCAATACATCACTATGGACTAAATCCAAAGGTTGCGAAGCCCTTCAAGCTTTGCCTTTGTCAAATTTTTCTTTAGGATTCTTCCCAAGGGAGCACCCCTTGCAAAGTCCTTTTGAGAATTGGACATGAGACAAGCCAATCACCATGTCATTTTTGCAAAGTTGCTCAAGGTAGCGATAGTTAAGGTGGCCAAACCACTCATGCCATAATTTTCTAACTCCATCTAAATGAATTATAAATGTTGTTAGAGAAGAATCTGATGCAAAATGTGAGGTGTATAACCTTTCTAGGTGAATTGCCTTACCCACTGCCACTATAGTATCACTATGCAACTCCCTGATAGCCACTGAATCTGGTGAAAACTCAACTCTCATGCCTTGACCAATGTGAGTGATTTGGTACACTGATAGGAGATTGGTTGAAAGAGAAGGAACACTTAGAACATTATTGAATGTTCCTCATTCCATTTCAACTGACCCTCTCCCTGCAACAAAAATTGAAGTGTCATCACCCAAACTAATTGAAGTTATGCTACAAGGCTCTAATGAAGAAAACTCAACTAGTGAAGAGCCCATGTGGTGAGAAGCACCCAAATCAATGACCAATGATGATGTAGAAGCTATAGTAGCTACAAGGGCCTTGCCCTTTTCCTTCTCCTTACCCTTGCCTTTTGCCTTGGTAGAATCTTGGGTAGATTAATTTTGTTTGATGGACTCTGGAACACCTATGTTGTTCTTCTCTAGAAGATGAGTTAGGTGATCTATTTGTTTCTTCATGAATTTGTGTTCATCATGCCCTATATTTTTACAATAGGCACACTTAACATTCTCCTTCTTAGGTTTAGCATTGGAGGAGGAAGACTCAGTGTTGTTTTTGGCAGGATTGTTGTTTTCTTTCTTCTTATCTTGGTCCTTGTTTTTTTTCTTCTTCACCTATGTTGAAGTCTTATCCTTACCATTTCCATCTATCAAAGCTTGGGGTTGAGTATACTTCATTGTGCCCATTTGAATTAGCTTATCTTTCTCCCTAATCAAGTCAATAATGAATGAATCCAAAGAAGGCATTTTCCATGTAGTGCCAAGGGCACTTTTTGTGGCATGGAAAGTGGAGACAAAGACTGAATAGCTTGGACCTAACTTTATGAGAATAGAAAGTATGAGTTGATCATATTTATTCTTTATCCCACATTATTTCAATTGCAATATAAGGGTCTTAAACTTAGTGAAGAAGTCCTATAGGGTGTCAAAGTTGCTAGGACTTAGACTTATGAGTTCGTTTTCGAGCTCATGACCTCTCATCTCATCACGCTTCCCAAATAAGTTTTATAAGGTGTCCCATATGTCATTGGGATTCTTGGAGGATTATAAATGGAAGAGAATTTTTGGAGACATAGACAAGCTCAATAATCCATAGGCTTCATCACTACGGTTGTACCATTTGACCTTTTCAGCATCAGTGTTGGGTTTTACTTTAGTACCCATGGTGATCTTATACAACCCTTTGCTTATAAGAATGATTGACATTTTAACCTTCCATTAATTATATTTGAAGGGTGTTAGGGGTTTAAGTTGAAAATAATCCATTTTAAGCTGAATTTAGGTGAAGTTGTGTTGATTGCAAGTTGTGAATTTATGCAGAAAGGAGAATGAAAGCAAAGATTTGCACATTGTGAAAATTAATCACACCCCCTTAAAATATTGAGCCCCCACCAAATATGTAAGTGCATGTTTAAAATACATTGGGCTCAGCTGAGAATGCATCTTAGAGTAATCAATGCAAGACTAAAGCAAACAGGATGTCAGACTTAGCCAAAAATGCATCCCGAGAGACCCAAATTTTTGGCACTTTATAAACTAGTGAATTTTTAACAAATAATAAGCCTACAATGTGGATAATTGAATTACAAACACTTTTGAAAAAAATGGCACCCAAATCTGAGCTACCATTTGCAAGATATTAAAGGTTCAATTTTCCCATAAACTAGTGTTTTTGCAAAAAAAGCACTAAAACATTAAAAAAATCTGTTTTGAGAGAGAAAGTGGCCTTCAAACCACTCATTGGATTTGGAAAAAAATGAGAAATCCAAAGGAGGTTTTTGTGATGGGGAATTGGCCTCCTGCCAACCCAGGGCTCACCCTTCGTCTTCAACAAGCGAAGATACAAGTTTTAAATGAAAACCCCCAAATTATCAAACTGTCTAAAAAACTAAATATTCAGTCAAATTGACTGATTTTTGTTTTACAAGTCATTTTTTAACTAAAAAAAATCAAGGATAGAATGAATGGATGCCAAGTGTTCCAAGGGCCCACATGGGACGCCAAGCAAGGGGCACCAAAAAACACAGCCCAGATTTTGCTTGCAAGAAAAAACAAATGAATAAATGCAGACTTGTGCTAGACGCCATACAGCCTAATTATGTGCCTATCTTGAAGGCATGGAAAATAGAAAAAAATGTCAGCAAGAAGGACTGCTACGTGGAGTACTGAAGGTGTTGCTAAAGGCACCTTGTAAACAGAAAAAGGTCAGTTGTTGGGGAGCGCATGGGTCTACAGAAAGTTGGCGCAGAGTTGCAAAAGCTTGGCATAGAGTTGCAGAAGATGCGCCTAGACTGAATGTTGAGTGATGATCCTCCTTTTTCTACTTGCACACAAAAATGGTGCCCAAGTTGAAGTAAAACCAACACCTAAAGTGAAGACACCCAAGACACCCAAAGGCCAAGGATCCCAAGGAAACAACACTAGAAATGATATTTTTTTAAATTTTAGATCAGATCTAGAAATAAAAAAATAAATAGAACTCCACTCCTCTTGATTTCAAAATAAACTAAAAGCATAACCAGACACATGATTACCAGGTTTGCTCTAATACCATATCAGAGTTGTTGTCAGAATCTGGATAATGTGAATGCAATGGAGACGTGATCACATGAGATGAAGCAAGTGCACACCACATAGATGCTAAATCAATTTGAAATTACACAAGAACATAAATTACACAAGACAAAATGGAGAAAACCAAAATCTGATTAACATGAGATGGCTAAAGTGAGGAATACATATAGGAGAGTACGTAAGTAACTCCTCCACAAAAGGTGGACAAGGCACCCCAAGAATAGACTGTAACTCCTCCATGAAAGGTGCTGACAAGGTGCTAAGAATAGAGAAGTAACTCCTCATCAAGGGAGTTCCTTATGACATTCTTATGACACTTATGACACATCTATGACACACACCTCCACATAAGCTATCTTATCCCACAAATATAGGAAAACTCCATGTATGCACAGGAAATGCAATTTTCCTAATTAAAAAATAGGGAAAAATAAAAACCTACACTAATAGAGGTTTGAGTACTAACATAAAATATAAGACATCATGATCAAAATGATGTGGAGGAGAATTTTAAACATAAATATTTAACCCTTATGAAAAATTATGGGCCTATTAGAAAGGATGCAATTCAAAATTGAAAATATACCAAAAAAAGAGAAGCAAGTAATAACACCATAGCACCTAAATACATGAGGATCACTAAGCTATGTAATTTCCTAAAACCAATAAATTGCTTTCTATATGAGGACATTTTATGATTTGAATAATTACATTGAACACCTTTTATTTGTATGTCTATTGATTTAGTCATCATACTAGACAGTGGCAAATAATTTTTAAATGATTACAAGTAGTCTAAGATTGAAAAGTGGTGCTTGCAGACATCCAATTCATAACACCATTTAGGTTGAAATTGTCAATCTTACTTGAATTACACTATAATGCACATTTTAGGTTAAAATATATCAAATGTCCTAAATGGTTCTAACCTTTCACTTACAAGTGCCAGTTCAGGTCAAAGTATCTCTAAATAGGACAATACATTTTATGGGCCAATTAACTTTGATGAAATCATTTCAAGTCAAAATGACCATTTTACCATTTAGTGCTCTAGATCACTCTTTTCTTCTAATTTATTAGTACACATCATGTACCTTTGTTATTTGATGTTGGAAACATTCTAAATGGGAATATACCTCCAACACATCAAACATCATCTTCTAGCTTCTCTCTAGTCAAATTACAACCCAGTAATATGACTTTTTTGACTTTTTTGATTAATTGAGGGCCAATTTTCAAATAATTGCACAAATGTTGATTAACCTTTGCTTAAGGCTAATTAATCTAAATCAAGAGCTTAAGTGAATTTTCTATGAGATTTGTTGAATATTTATTTTAAAAATTGATTCCTATTAACTACATCATCAGGTGACATCATTTCTTGGGAAGACATCCCTAGGCCATAAATGCCACAAATATCAAGATTATGGGTCACCCATGCCTAGTTAATACCTCCCATGCCTCTTCAATTCCCATTCTTTCAAGGTCATGATGAAGATAATTATGGATTTAATTCCAAATATTAGGATTATTCATGGCCACATATCTCAATCTTGATATGGATGGTCATGGTTGAACTTGACCAGCCTCAAAAATCTATAAATAGAGAGACCATGGACATGAATTTTAAGCTTAAATATTACAAAGTTATAATGTTAAATTGTCTCCACAAGGTTTTGCATTTGATCATAGATTTTGCTTTCAAGGTTCATTGATAGGCTAGTTTAGTGATTTGGAACCAAGAGCCTAAGTTTTATGGAGTGTTCGTGAGGCATTGGAGGATCTTACCACCATTGTTGACAAAGACAAGGATGCTTAATCAAGGGAGAACATGTCTTTTGAGCCACATGGGTATGGTGAATCCATTTGGGAAGGTAATATGGTGTTGATTTCTTTCATTTGTTTCTTTCTATCCTTTGTAATTTCCATAGGAATAGATAGTCTTGGTTAGTTAGTTATTTATGCATGTTTCATTATTTATGGATTAATGCTTGACTAACTTGCTTTATAATCCTCTCTACATCTTGACATACTTGGTGGGATGAGATTCATCTCACACCTGAAGAAGATCATTTTACAACTTTAAAACATTCATTTGGACACTCAAAACGCTTACAAATTAATTTTATGACTTTATTTTACCATTTTTATTTGCCATTATTTTACACAGTAACCAATGTCAAAAATTAATACCCACATCAGTTACCTAGCTTAATCGACATTGGTTAGTAAATTCAACATCGATTAGCCAAAGTAACCATAGTCAGTTGTAATAACCGATGTCAGCCACTGTGTTTTTCTTAAAACATAGACCTGAGAGCTATTTTTCCAAAATTCATTATTTCAAGATAAAAGGAGCTTCAAATCTAAATAACATGCTAACATTTTTGCTACAGGACCAAGCTAGATATTTTCTCAAAACATGTTTAAACCACCTTTTGCATGCTTAAAAATCAATTAGGAAATTTGTTTTGGTGTTTAACAAATAATTTAGATGTTTTGGTGAATTTTTTCAAAGTTTTCAATTAAGACCAAGGGGACAAATGAAAACCACCAAATATTTTATTTGGGCTTAAAATTGAACACACTTGTCAATTCTTATTTGCAATATTTATTTACTTAGGTTTTGTTTGGAAAAAAGAGGAATGTTGCGTGTATGCTCTTCCATTTATCCCCTTTAGGGAACCCTTAGAATCAAAATCACCATTCCTATTTCAAATAGCCTAGTCCAAGGCTTAGAAATAATATCACCTAAATCACTCCCCAAAAACTCACCAATATTTGGTGATCTTGAAAATGACCCTAAAGTCTTTCTATTTTACGCTTTCTTTATTTTCATATAAACTGGGCTTGCGAGGGGGATGTCATTACCTCCTATGAGTTATTTATGGATGATTTGACTTAGGGTTTCATCTCTTGGCATTGACTTCATTTGACTCCTTTAGAGTTGCACATGGGATGCATCTACATTTGGACATTGTACTATAATGAGCAAACAACAGGATGTAGTGGTTGTAAAAAGGACTAGACCCTTTTATAACTAGCCAATGTCATAGTCACCCAATTTCCATGCTTATCTTTTGCATTGTTTGACATGAAAGTAATTATGCAATTGATTCCCCTAGAATGATCAAAACCTTGCTAGTTTAGTAAACCCCACTTTTCCATACCTTGTCATTTTAGACTTAAGACATTTGTTTTTTGTCATTAGCTTACTTGGTCTTGATTTTTGTCTAAAAACACTTGTTAAATTAATGAACTTAACCAAAACACATTGTCCTCAATTTTATTGAGCAAGGGAGGCATTACGCTGTCCAAATGGAAAATTCATCTTTTCCTTGTTCATTTTTTTTATCAAAAGCTTTGTGTCATGTCATCCACTTTGGTGCAATCATGCTACCCAATTGAGTCTAGATATTTTACCCAATTTTTTTAAATCCTTCATTTATAATCCACATTCAAAATTAACCTTTCTGAGCTATAACGGTTAGTGTGTCAAAGTGGGTTCACCATTTACACACTAAGCTTATTTTAACTTAGGTTCAATTTTACATTTAGATTGAAGGTCATTTATTAAGACTCAACATCACATCATCATCTTGGTGGACTCAAGTCGTCTTGTGTATCACTCATGATTTGAGTCTTAAAACATATTTTATCCTACTAAAATCATGTGGTGACGTTGTGCTACCTATTTGGTCCTAGATTTATACTTAGTTATTCACATATGTTTCTACATCTTGAGTTACTTAGTTCATTTGTCTTCTTCATAATCTGAAGAGCTTTCCTTTAAACTTCTAGGGTTAACTTTTCAAGGTTGAAACTAGCTTTTATGGTACAAGTGTATCACAAAGATCTAGGCTTTGGTGTACTCATTTTCACCTTAGGTCTTTGAGTTACCTTACTCTCTTCTTATCTATATGATTTCAACTTTACAAGAGGTTGAGTAAAATCATGAACCAAATCTTCTAAATTGTGCATGGTTTCAAATTGCCCTCCCTTATAGTCTCATTGGTACCTTGGTTATATGTTTAAAAAAGAGCCTAATCATACTTTGTTTGGTTGCCAAACATTGTTCCAAATTTATTCAAACACATATAATAGCTCTTTTGGACATGACTCAAAGGTTTGCTTGTACTGGGGCCTCTTATGGCTTTAGTTATGAAGATGAGAAGTTTTATTGTGGTCAAGATAACCCCATTATTTTTTATAATATCCTTGCAATAGTAGGATCTACAGATGATTAAAATGGATATCAACCCCAATAAGATCAAGATCAAGCCCTTCTTATATTGATAGAATTAGGTGTTAGACTACCTTCTGATTTTTCTACAAAAAAATTACATACCTTAGTTAAAGAAGGAGAACAATGACGTCAAGAGCAAGGTTTTACACAAATGGACATACCTTCTTCCTCTAATAAAGGAAAGGAAATATAAATAGAGTCAAGATAATTTTAGATCAACTTATTATAGACTTAACTAACTCCCTAGTTTCCACTTCAAGTCATAATAATGCTTAGAAAGAATAAGGAAATGTGGTCAAAAGTATGCAACAAATATTGGATGAGGCCATTACCATAGTATATCAAGGTAATCTAAACTAATAGTTTAATTCATAAGACACCTTACAAAGTGTTCCATTTGATACATAACATGCATCCTTCAATCATCAAGAACCTCTTATTACTTTACAAACTCAAAAACCCAAACATTCAATTTGAATTGAGGAAATCCCTTAAGACAATTTGGCTACTTATATTCAATCAACCCAAAGATTGGTAAATAGATATAGAAATTTCCAAAATCAACAAAGTGTGAAATAGCCAAATTCAGGGAATGTTTTACAATTTAAGAATCAACAGCCTATGTCCTCAACTCAAGCAACAAATCAAAACCAAATCTTGGATTGAAAGGTATATACTCCCTATAAATCCAAACAAAACTAGGGGCACATTCCACCCCAATAGCAACAAAATTAGGGGCACATTCCACCCCAACAACATCAAAACTAGGGGCACATTCAACCCCAAAAACAATGAAACCAAGGGCACATTCCACCCCAACAACATCTTATCTAATCCATAAATTAACCAAACATGTAAGAATGGAATTCGATGAAGGAAATTATCCAAAGATTGGAGATGAATAATAGATTCAAAAAGTACAAATTAAATGAGATATGCCCATATATATTTGACTTATATATTATCCAAACCCCCTTTTTACCTCATTTTGAGGCACCCAAATTTGATAAATACAAAGGGAAAGGAGATCCATATAAACACATACAAGTATTCTTCATCTTGTGTCAAGATCTTGCTTATAGTAGTGAGTACTTACTATGACTATTTTTGTGAAGTTTAGTGGGAGAAGCTCTTACTTGGCTACTTAAACTACCCAAAGGATCAATTGTGGATTTGAATGACTTATCAAAAAAAATTGTTAATGATTTTTCATATAACATAGACATGAATTGATCATTGTTGACTTATGCAAAGCCAAATAATGTAAAGGTGAAATTTTCACTGCATATCTACAAAGGTGGAGAGCATTGGTAGGCCACTTTCAACACAATTTACCAAACAAATAGTTGGTTGATAAATTTGCATATAATTTACATCCTAAAGCTATGCATAATCTATGGTTATCTTATGATAACTCATTTAAATAATTTCTTGACAAAGGAGTGTAGATTGAGAAGGCTCTTATTGTTAAAGGCATTGTTAAGATTTTTGTACAAGGTCAAGCATGTAATTAGGCTAAATCACTAGATCCTATATATATGTAAGATAAACCTAAGGGCTTTAGCAAAAAAAAGAACATGGTTGGAAATGGGGTGACAAAAACAAGACATGTACAAATAGTACAGGGTATGCCTCCTCCAAATGTATAATTAAGTCCCTCAAATCAACTACCTACTTTGTATAGAAAACATCCTTGAAGGACATTTCATAAAAATTTTAGAGTCTTTAGCAAGTTAGGAGAATCAATTGAAATAGTGTTACAAAAACTCATTGTAGCTAATTTAATTATATGGCTAGTATCAAGGCCATTTCCTCAAGATTAGCCAAAACTAGACTGGTATAAAGAGAATGAATGGTGTAACTTTCATCGTGTTGTTGGTCATGGTGCATATCATTACATTCAATTATGACATATTATTGAGGACTTTATTAAAAGTGGTGAACTGGGAATTAAGTTGGCCCCTAATTATGACACAAATTAGGATATGGAAATCTACGAAGAACCCTTTCCTCGACATGATCCACCACCACCACCAAGAAATAATTAAAATGGTCACAATCAAGGATAGAGGTAGAATAAAAAACAACAACAAGGTCAAAATTGTAATGAGCATAATCGAGATCATAATGCCCACACTAATAGTGTAGCTTATAAAAATGTACCTTACGACTACAATAACACTATGGGATGCATTTTTACAACCCACATTACCACTATTATTGTGAATCCATGTGGCCAATCTCATGTTCTTCACAACATGGGACCCATCATTATATGGTCAACACCCTCTCCCCCTAGTAATACGATATCAGGCTTCCATCATCATGTTACTACTCCACTTGCATGGGTTACTAATCCTAAACAGTAGTACCTTTCTTATAAAGGCTCCTCACTGACCCAAAATTATATAAATATAGTTTGTCACCCATTAATTACCATCCAAGATCCTTTGCCTCTCTCTTATAATTATAAAAATTCTTTGCCATCTCTAGGTTGTGCAGTTGCAACTAGAGGACCGTGAATTACCATCCAGGGCCCTTCACCCACTTTTTCCATAAAACCCAATGAGAACATTGTGCTAATGGTTTTGAAGTTAAATACTATCCAAATAAGGACTAAACTAGTTCAATCCATAGTTCAAAGGCCTTATAGTCTATCTGATCAATTAGATAAAACCCCTACACAAATTTCCATAGTAGAACTCTTACGAACATCTGATGATCATAAAACCATCTTCAATAAACTTTTAGAAGATTCTATTATTCCTAATGATATAAACCTTGATCAATTCCAAAACTTAGTTGGATAGTTATCTTCATTTTGGCAAATCACATTCGATTGAAAGGACATGTCCACCCTCAGCTTGAACCACAATAACCCACTATACATTAAGATAATCATTTTGGATCACAAGATCAAGTAGGTTCTTACAGATAATGGTTCAAGGCTGAACATCATATATCTTAAATTGGTGTAATGATTGGGTTACATGGATAAATACATTCAACTAGAAACTATTATAATTAAGGCTTATGACAACACTGAGAGGGAGTCATCTAGTATAATTTGGTTTCCAATCATGGTTGGGTCTATTTATCATCACACTTTATTCCATATTATGGATATTGAGCTTCATTATAACATACTTCTTGGTCTTCCTTGGATCTATGAAGTACAGGTAGTTTCATCTACTCTTCACCAATGCCTTAAATTTTCCCATGATGGGATTAAGGTTACTATTCTCGTTGATCAATAGCCATATCAATACCGAAAGCATCTTGAAGTTGAGTTTTATAATTATAACTATTTCCCAAGTTCTAAATTCATTGAAAAGAACAACAAAGCCATCATTTCTCATCCATCTCTATCTAATTATATAGACCTCGGTGATCTAGCATCTACTTCAATTGATCCATTTCTTATAGCTCTGAATAAATAGGTTATTATTAAAGATACAAGCATTTTCATGTACCATCTAAAGGATGTCCTTCATATTACAAAATTACCAAAATACCATAAAACATTTGGTAATCCTAAAACTTCACACACTTGTAATAGACCCTATCAGATTTGGCAACCAAAGAAGAAACAACCAAAACCTCATGTGGTTTTTGTACCTGCAATTACACCAAAGAAAGATCAAGAGGCTTTTACTAAGGGAGATTGGTTATATTCTAAAGGTCTTATTGATTATTTTTGGAATCCAAAGTATCCTATCCCTAACAAGATAACATATCATCTTGACTATATAGAGAAAGGCCTTGGCCCGTAGGTGTAAGGAATTTTAGAGCCCTTATCAGTTAGAGTTGTTAATTGGAATTATGGTCTTAGCTTTAAACAACCAGAGGATGACCTTATAACATTTGGTAGTGACTCTTTTGAAGTGACTAGTAATGAGACTCCTAACAGTGGCACAATGTTCCATTATAGCCTTTTTGATGAGCTTGCTAATTCAGATTTATTTGATTCAAATGTCATATTGACCATAACACCTATTGGAGCTTCCCATCTTGAAGCAAAAATCCATCTTATTAGAGCTTCCCATATTGAAGTAAAAACCCTTCCTAGTGGTGCTTCCCTTCCTGAAGTAGGACATTATATCTTTACCATTGGTGCTTCCCATCTTGAAGTAAACCCTCACTATAACCTATGCCTTTTCCATCCTAAACTCATAGATTGGGATCAACAAAATTTATTCATATGCCTCAATGAGTTTAAAAATGAAGAATCAATTACATAATACATGGGCCTACAAGATGCATTCCCCATTGGTGATCATAAGCAAGGTTTCAATTTTTCATTGAATTCTTCTACCTACTTTAGAGAGTAGGAAAACTTTCTTGGTCATAATAAAGAACAAACATCAAGATCTTTAGGTGAAAACCTCTTTGAGGAACTTGTTGATCAGAGAAAAATTAAAGAAAAAGATAAGCCTTTGAGTGAAAACCTATTTTAGGTGTTCCTAGGTGGGAAAGTTTGCTCATCCCCTTAGGATGTAGAAAGTCCATCTAGCCCAAGCTCCATAGCTTGTACAATCATCTCTTCAAAACAACATCAAATATTTGAGCATCTTGCTCTTGAGTTTCTAGAGGTTTTTGCCAATTGGCATTCACTTGAGAAGGTAGATTCTGATTCTTCATATTATCTAGATCTTTAGAACGAACAAGAAGAAGCTATAGTAGAAGAAAATGATCATAACCATACATTACCTACAATTCTAGAAGATAGATCGGCACTCCTTATGGAGAGCATAATGAAAGTAAATTTTGGAACCCATGAGGATTTTAAAATTATTTATCTTGGATCTTCCCTTCCTAAAGTAGAACATGAATATATTATATCCATTCTTAAGGATTATATAGACATATTTTCATGGGCACACTCCAACATGCTAGGCTTGGACCCAAATTTAGTTGTGTATCATCTTATTGTTCACCTTGACACTAAACCAATTAAGCAAAAGTTGAGAAAGATGTAACCATGCATCACCCTTTTGGTTAAGGCTGAGTTAGAAAAATTGTTAGGAGCCAATTTTATCAGACCACTAGACTATTCTAAATGGATTTCTAACATAGTGATAGTAAGTAAAAAGACCCTAGGCATATGTGTTTGTACAGATTTTTGTGATTTCAATAAAGCATGCCCCAAAGATGATTTTCCTCTACCCAACATTGACATGATCATTGAATGAACTAATAGGTATGAGATGTTGTCCTTAATGGATGGATTTTCTAGTTATAATCAGATCAAGATATCCCCTAAAGATCAACATAAGACCATGTTCACCACTCCATGGGGGACATTCTATTACCAAGTCATGACATTTAGTTTAAATAATGTTGGAGCCACATATCAGTGTGCAATGACTATCATATTCCATGACATGATGCATGACATTGTCAAGGACTATATTGATTATTTACTAGAAAAATAAAGAACAAGAGATAGACACCCTAACATTCTATGAAGAATATTTGACAGACTTAATGCATATAAATTCCACCTGAATCCTAAGAAATGTGTCTTTGGAGTCACATCAATAAAATTTATAGGGTTCATTTTATCACAGTGAGGGATTGAATTTGATCCTACAAAGGTCACAATTATTATGGAAATGTCTCTACCAAAAAATCTTAAATAGTTGTGAGGTATACAAGGCAAGATCTAGTCTATACATAGGTTCATTTATCAATTGGTGGATAAGTTCCACCCATTTACCCATCTCTTAAAGAAAGGGGTAACATTTCAATGAGATAAATATTGTAAGATAACATTTAAAAAGCTTAAAACATACTTGGCCAATCCACTAATCTTATGACCTCCAACACAAGGAAAGCCACTGCTTCTTTATATATCAACCACAAAACATGCACTAGGGGCACTTTTAGCTCAACATGATGATCATGGTAAGAAACACATGGGTCATTATTTAAGTTACACATTGGTAGTGTATGAACATAATTATATGCCTATTAAGAAGGCATGTTTAGCTATGGTGTTAACCACTCAAAAATTGTGACATTATATACTAAATAACAAAAATATTATTATCACCAAGGTAGATCCTCTCAAGTTCCTTTTATCTAAAATAAATCTTCAAGGTCACATGGCTAAATAGATTATGCTCCTCAATGATTTTGATATTGAGTACCAGAATCAAAAGGCAATCAAAGGATAGGTTCTTATAGACCAACTTGTAGAAGATCCTATATCAACCACTCAACCTCTCAACTTTGACCTTTAGATGATTATATCATGATTATAAAACAAGCATCACAAGAACCTGAATAGTGGATGCTCTATTTTGATGGATCATTCACATCTCAAGGGTCTAGAGTAGGCATATTATTGATCATGATAGAGGGGGATTCGATCCCTAAAGCATTCCATATATAATTTTAGTGTACAAAAAATATGGCAAAATATGAATCATTGGTTATAGGGCTCCATCTTGTCATCAAATGGGATATTCAAAGCTTAAAGGTCTATGGATATTCGTAGCTAATCATAAATTAGACAATTGAAAAATATCAAGCACGAGATGATAAGCTTGTTCCTTACAAGCAAATTGTTGATAACCTCAAAACACATTTTAAATCTTTGTAGTTTGATAAAGTTCTATGAGTCAACAACAAATATGTCGATGCCATGGCAATAATTGGTTTCATGATTCAAATACATGATAATGCTAAATAATATAAGTTCTTGATTGAAAATCTTCTTCAACCAGCACATACTCTATCTAATTTAGAGAGGATATGCAACATTGTTGATCCTAATCCCTCACCTGCATACCATGGTACCAAGATTTTTATAACAATTTCCATAGTCATGTGTTTCCCACCAACCTTTCCAATAACCAACAAAAACTATTCCTTCATCACTTAACACATTATTTGTCATAAAGGCTATCATGGAATGCTTCTTCATTATTTATATTTTGGGGAATCTAAGATGGCACTAAAGGAGGTTCATGAAGGAATGTGTGGGGCCCATACCAATGGTGTAGTCCTAGAAAAGAAACTTCTCAAAATAGACTATTATTGGCCCAAAATAGAGATAGATGATTATAATTATGTAAATAAGTATGTTCCTTGTTAACAACATGGCAACTTGATATATGCACCTTTCTTACCATTGCATTGGATTACAACACCATATCCATTCTCAACTGGGGTCTTGATGGTAAGCATTTGGATACCATAGAAAACTTGAAGTCCTATTAGAACATATCATAGAGAAGCTACAACAAATGCATTCTCCCTTGATAATTTAAGATTGGTGACTTGGTTTTAAAAGAGAACCATAAGAACACAAATGCTTAACCGAAAAATAAAGGAAAGTTTCATCTTAATTGGTTAGGACCATATATTATCACACAAACTATGGATTAGGGGCATATCGACTGGCTAAACCTAATGGTGAAAAACTTTCAGATCCCATGAACATCATACACCTTAAAAGGCTTTATGCATAAAAAACTTTGAATCATTATCTATAAGACCCCTGACTTGGGGTCAATTTGCATTTTCATAATTTTATCCCACCCTTTTATCCTACTTTCAACCTATTTTATACTACCCTAGTCCACTTTTCATGAATCCTAATAGTAAAGGCTTTGAACCCTTGGCACTTTGAACACATTCTTTGTTTTGTCTATGACATGTTATAAGCTTTAACACTTTTTGTCCATTGACCAATTATGATCTTAATTATATCTCATGAACATTATGAACATCTTCAACAATAATTGTACAAAGTAGTTCAACCACGACAGTCTTGTGTAGCTTCAGACAAGTAAAGAGTCACATCTTATTAGTTCTCATATTTAGTATTCTTTCTTGTTTTATCAAGAACCTCACTCTCACTAATTTGTGAGCATGGCCTATTCCAACTAGCTTAGCTATCTTATTGGAACCTTTACTCTTAGGATGTACATCTCCTTGACTAGATGGTCCCTCCTTATGTATATTTTATCCCAAAAACATCAAAAACATTATAAATACTTTGAAAATACCAAAAACATCATAACATGATCCATAAAAGAACAAAAACATTATCTCACACTTTTATACATTTGTAAATTATCATTCCACCATGGTACACTCTTGCCATTTTGGAAGCTTAGAAACACTAGTTCATTTCATCTTGTCCCATGCACTTGCCATTTTGAAAGATAATTTTTTTTCATCTCATCAGCTTCTTGTTTTCTAGACCATTCTCATTTGTTTGTCATATATTCCATTTCTTCTATAGCATTTATCATGCTAATATGATCATCATTTTTCTTATATCTCATTTCTTAGGAGAATTACATTTGGCCTAAAGTTCATATTGGAATATGCATCCATGGAACTATGTAGGCAGTGTCCACTTATCTTATACATCTGGAGTCATCTCAATCAACCCCTTCCTTTTTTCTCTTCCCCCATTTCTTTTTTCAATGTTCCTCTTTAATTATGGAACAATTTTTGTGTTATTGTTCTCTGTTATGATGTGGTAGAAAGTAACGCCTCTACCACACATACATGAACATTTGTCTGTAAACCACACTAGGTTGGTTTTTATCTATGTGTGTTTATTTGAGTTTTCTTGGTGTTTTGTTGTGCATTCACACCTCTCCTTTTATTTTACCTCTTGTCTCCATTCTTAGTCTTGTTTTTCCTTGATTATTATTTCTATTTGATTTTATTTTTCTCTTTAGTGTTTTAGAACATCTTGATAATTCACATGGATCATGATTGTTTATATCTTGATCCTATGTTATTATGTTGTTCTTGGACCATTTTGTTAATTTGATTGTTGTTGGTGTCTTGTTTTTCTATTTTATTTTGATTTTATTTTCTATGTTCAAGACTTCCTTTATGGTCCACATGGATCCTAATTATTCATATCTTGATCTCATATCATTAAGACATTCTTGCTTTTTATTTTTAAACATTTTTGTTCCTACTTAAGATCAAATTTTGATTTCAATTTAGTTCATATTTTTCTTTGTCTTTTAATTTTTTGTTTGAATGTAAATTGTTGTAACTCTAGTTTTTGTCATTGTTTTACCATTAATCCTTAGTTATAGATATTCACATTTGAACTAGCTCAGTGCAATTAGAATCTTATGTCATTCTAAGTTATTCATACTTATGATGCCTAATTCATTTTGTTATAGCAAGCACTTTGTGCTCAGGTATCAAAGTCTTAACATCAACATCAAATTTGATGAATGATTCTCAAGAACACTTTTCAAAACCTAGGCGCATGATATGGAATTAGGCTTCTAGGTAGCATGCATTTCAGGCTTATTTGTCTATGCTTAGACATCCATCTCTTTTTAGACATTGTAAGTATAATCAAATTGTTGGTCTATTTTTCATCATTCCTCACTCCATTCTCTCCCAAACTTGGGTGAACTATATTGTCCTAAATTTCATGTTAGAACATGAGTCCATGGAACTATGTAGGCAACAGTCAATTTCTATTAAGGTCAGCTCAACTATCTTCATTCTTCTTTTCATCTATATCATCACTTTCTGCATTCTCATATGTTTAGTTTTATATGGCTTTATAATCCATTACATCATCACATGTACATTTGTACCCACTCACTCTAACCTCTCTTTTTGGTTATATCCTTGAGCTATTTTACTTACAAATTATCCATGCTGGGGCCATCTGAACCACATCTAATCAAATCAGCTCTATAGGGGTAAAATAATTATTTATTCTTAATCAATGATCAATATTTTCCCTATTGGGGTAAAACTATTTTATCATGATTAAATCTGATCTACTAGAGTAATTATTATATTCTCTTTGGAGACCCCATTCTAGTGGTGCTTCCCTTCCTGAAGTAGAATGTTATCCCTTTTCCTCTAATTCCAAGCTCTCCAAACTAAAGCCCATGATGGAAATATTTTAGTGTGGAACTTGTCCCAAGATTGATCAATGTTGTAAGTGTGTAGCTTATACTCTCAAATTGGGTACATTTATAGTTTGTCCCTTACATTTATGGATTTTATCTTTCCCATTCCTGCCTTCTCTGGGGCCTATTATACCTATACTTATGTTTTGATCATTGATGGTAATAACATGTGCAAGCATTAGCTCAAATAGATGTCCATTCTTTTCTTTCATATTATACCTATACTTTCTCTCTCTTATCGAGAGTCCATTCTTTTCTTTCATCTTAGTATGTCCTCTTGAGGGGGCATCATGGGTCTATTCTAATTTATTCTTGACAAACTCTTTTCTTTAAAAAGATGTTACTTCACCTAAATATCTCACTATGCCTTCTAAAATAGGGGAAAAATGTAGACATCTAATTCCTAACACCATTTGTGTTGAAATTGTTAGTTTTACTTGAATTGTAGTCAAATGTACATTTTAGGTCAAAATATATAAAACATCTTAAATGGTTTGAACTTATCACTTAAAAGTGCTAGTTTAGGTCAAAGTATCCCTAAATATGGTAATGCATTTTATGGGCCAGTTAACTTTGATCAAATCATTTCAAGTCAAAATGACCATTTTACCATTTAGTGCTCTAGATCACTTTTTTATTTTAATTTATTGGTACACATCATGTACCTTTGTTATTTGGTGTTGGAAACATCTTAATTGGAGATATAGCTCCAACACATCTAATATTGCCTTCCAGTTCCTCTCTAGTCAAAATACTACCCAATAATATGACTTTTTGACCATTTTGATTAATTGAGGGCCAATTTTCAAATAATTGCACAAATGTTGATTAACCTTGTTTAAGGCTAATTAATCCAAATCAAGAGCTTAAGTGGATTTTCCATGAGAGTTGTTGAATATTTCTTTGTGAAAATTGATTCATATTAACTGCATCATTAGGTGACATCACTTCTTGGGAAGACATTCCTAGGCCATAAATGCCACAAATATCAAGATTATGGGTCACACATGCCTAGTTAATGCCTCCTATGCCTCTTCAATTCCCCTTCTTCCAAGGTCATGATGAAGATAATTATGGATTTAATTACAAATATTAAGATTATCCATGGCCACAAATCTCAATATTGAGATGGAAGATCATGGTTGACGATGACCAATCTCAAAAATCTATAAATAGTGAGGCCATGGACATGAATTTTAAGCTTAAATATTGCAAAGTTATAATGTTAAATTTTTTCCACAAGGTTTTGCATTTGATCATAGATTTTGCTTGCAAGCTTCATTGATAGGCCAGTTTAGTGATTTGGAACTAAGATCCTAGGTTTTATGAAGTGTTCTTGAGGCATTGGAGGAGCTTACCACCATTTTTTACAAGACAAGGATGCTTGATCAAGGGAGAACATGTTTTTTGAGCCATATGGGTATGGTGACTCCATTTGGGAAGGTAATATGGTGTTGCTTTCATTTATTTGTTTCTATCCTTTGTAATTCCCATAAGAATAGATAGGCATGGTTAGTTCTTTATGTATGTTTCATTATTCATGGACTAATGCTTGACTAACTTGCTTTGTAATCCTCTCTACAGTTCTTAATTTCTAACTTCAATGTTCTCAATCCAATGAAGAGTTTCACACTATGATCTCTCTTCTTTCACATCTTATGAAGTGGGTACAAGTTATCTAACACTATAAAAAGGTAAGTAGATAATATATTATGAACCCAATGATATGGTCGATAATAAAAATGTCTCTACTTCCCCTAAAAAAATTATATGAATTAAAAATATTGTTTCATTAACAAATGTAGATCAATGGTGAGCTAATACACTTCATCATTTCCAATGAAAGTCAAAAGAATTTAATTTCTCCTAAATAATATTTTAAAAAATTGGACTTGAAATTTATACATCATCCATAACCATACAATGTTAACACTCTAGAGAGAACCTTGCTTGAAGATGTGCAAGGCACACCTTCTCTTTAGCTGATACAATTAGATCTTCACAAAGTGTGGGTGACTCTATATTGAGAATAACCTCTAAAGAGTGTTGGTTCCCTTAAGATTTATCATTAAAAACTAAAGTATTTTGATTTTTTGGGATGTAAAGGGAAAAAGAAATTGAAAGGGGAAATTCTATCTAATGGGGTGATACACCTGTATTGCTTGATATTCTCTAAAATATTTCTGAAACTGAATAAGACACCCATATAAAACTGAAATAAAACTCTACATTCAAACCTGAACCTTATAAGAAGGTCTGAAAGAAGTTTGAAAATCAAATTCAAATCCTATCTCTTCCACTGACCTATAAAAGATGATATTTTCATAGTAGGTGTGGAAAAGACATATAAAAGGGTAATTAGATGGCACTTTTATGCTGGTACATAGTGAAATTACATTCTATTATGATCCAAAACCATATACAAAAATATCTTTTATTTGATCAAATGGTGTCAATTAAAATTTCTTCTCTGCTTTAGGAATTAATAAAAAATGACTTGAAAAAGCTAATATATGTGTCTAAAATATAACCTAAATCCAAAGTGTTGTGTAAAAAATAATTATTATTCTTCTTTGAGTTAAATTAAGATTAAAATCCCTTTACAATGCTAAAATAATTTATCAAAATCTCTAAACTCTATGAAAATTTGCATGATCTTCAAATTTTGGCATAGAATTGAAGGTGGTAGGGCTATGTTAACTTATAAAAATCCTCATTCATAAAAATACATGCCATTCCTCAATAATAAATTCATTTTATAAAAAAAAAAAAAGTCTTCAATTCTTCAAGTCTTCAAAAATTTGCATGACCTTTACTTTGGCATTGAATTGAGAAGTGGTGGGACCATGTTGACTTACCAACTTTCATTACATAAAAATATTTCCATAATTTGGAATATAACTCCATATTTAAAGTTATTTAATGTCTTTATCTTGCATGAAAAGCATGGGAGATGCATGAAACTAGTCAACCAAAGAGATGTGGACTCAAAGACTAGTCAACTTCCACTTGAACTCAACTTGCATGAAGTGGCACTTTTGTATTGAGTTAATATTTATATTTCCACATAAAAAATATATATTTCATGTGGTAAAATCTATTTTAACTCCTTGTTATCTTATTTCAACACTAAACTTCAAGTTGACCATTTGACCAACTAGGCTTATTAGACCAAATAGGCCTAAAAGCCAATCTATTCATTTGAACTCCATTAAAATAGAAAAAAATATGCCATGAAACCTAAAAAAACAATTAAATATACCTTTAAAAACTTTCTTCATCTCAAGATATATGATTTTGATGAGAAAACACTCACCATTCAGTTAATAGGGTTGACTAGGCCTATTTTGCTCCATTTTCCTGCAGAATGGCTATTTTGATCGAGCTAGCTGGGAAACTTCTAGGATTATTTATGACCAAATAAAAAATTTAAGATGAATAAAATGTATTATTCTTTGATATCCATTTATTATATTTCATTGAACTATCTTTTACTTCATTTTACATGTTGTTTTCCATAAAAAACATGATTTCTTCCCTCATCCATTCATATCCATGCATAAAATTGACATTTATGTAATATTAAATGATTTTACTTAATTTTTTAAATATTTTTAGGATGATCCATGATTATTTGATAGCAATCAAATCAATTTTTTGCAAAACTAGTTTTTTGAGGGTTTAGGAGGGCTTTGAAGCTAAATCTTTAAAATGATGGTTCATGAAGTTCAAGGCTCCAAATAAAAAAATATTTAAATTGATGTATATGACACTAAATCCCATAAATTTTTCAAAAAATATTGGGTTCTCATGAAAAATATATGAAAATTTATCATGTGGATAAATGTGCCTATGGGGTTTTAACTACATTCAGAGTTGCCTACGCTCTTAACTATTATTCATAAATTTAATCCCATAAATTAGTATAAATTATTCACTAATTATAATTAAATATTGGTAATCAAAACATAGTAATAGTTATTGGCCAAACTCCACATGTGGTGAAAGATATGAGCATCTAAACAAGAGGCTTGTAAGGGTGCCTAGAACTACAAAAAATGAAAAATTCACCAAAATGAAAAAACTCTTCACCTACTTCAAACTTCATTAAAAATAATTATTGGGGCTATAAAATTATATAAAAACACTCTAAAAGCACATTTTTCTTAATAATTAAAAAAAAAACCATTTTTGTCTTTTCCTATTTTCTTGCAAAAGCCTGTGTATGCATGGTTTGATTAAAATTTAAAGTTTAGACACTATTTAAAGGTATAATTATATTATAAAAAAATCATCCCATGATTTTCAAACTTTTACCTAGACTTAGAAACTTTTGTGGCACTCCAGAATGATGCCTGCTCTAATGGTGATCTCTAATAGACATGTTGAGGAATGTTACAAAAAAAGTGAGTATCTCCACTTTTCCAATGGCTATGGAAATTTTTCATAATGTCCTTTAATTCATGATGACCCTATGTATAAAATTTTAGGTCCTAAAACCACCTGTAGCTCCTAGAAATCTTAAATTTATCTCAAAATTGACCCTTATACATGGATTATTTGCATATTTAAACTTGACAATACTCTTTTGAAAATAAAATGACCCATTTACAATCCATTTTTAACATTTTTTTTTCCAAAATTAGTTTTTTTTAAACCAAAATTATTTGGTTTTACTAACTTTAAAGGGCTAATGACCAGTTTTAAGAAAGTTTCAAATGATAAGGGTAGTAATTTGGCCTTGATAGGTCAAATTACTAACAATATGGTCTAGTGTAGGCCTTGATAAATGGATCACCTAGTAGTGTCACTTGGTGTAAAAAATCAAACTTTTTAAAGATGCAATCTTTTGTGACATCTCACCATTAGAGGTGTGTGATGTTTTACATGTGGTCAACCATATATTTACCATTGACATGTAGTCTATGAAGTAAATCCTTGAAATGTTGTGATAGATTTTCATGAGCTTAAATACCATATATCATATTTATTTTATAATCTGTAAGTCATAAGTGCCAAGAAGTGCAATAATCTTGTCAATTATAGTAATAAGTATACTCTTGATGGTAAGAAGCAAATGTAATAACATCCTTATATCACCATATCATAGTGTGGTTTATCCAACAATAATAAAGACAAAATATTTTAACCATAAACTAAATTAATACAATGATGTATTTCAGTCACCTAAATATGTTTTTACATATTGTACACTAAACAATACTATTTATTTGATCCCTTAACTACCTCTACCTCAAACCCTTTTATATAACATATTATTTATAGAGAATGAATAGATAAAGTGGTAGATCCATGAAATAAGGGATAATGGACACATCATGCCCAAATAATTGCCTTTTATAAGTCCAATTATGTTTGTGCCAAAGTTGTGAATCAATTAAAATAATATTAACAAGATTAAAGTGAATAACTATTATCCTCATCTAAATATTAAGACATTTTTCTTCCATACCCATGGTGTATAAGTATTTTCCAAAATTGATGTTAAGTTTGGGTATCATCATATTCATGTTAAACCTCTAGACATTTGGAATATAGTCTTAAAAATAAAGGAAGGATTGATTGACTAGTTGTTTATGCCTTTTAGGTTAACTCATGTAACGCATTCATTTATTCCAATATGTTGAATGACATCCTCAGGCCTTTTACCTATGTCATTTTAAAAATTTATCTTGATTACATATTAATCTTTAGAAAACATGGGATGAACATATACACCATGCTAAAATAGTGTTTCACATTTGGTAGAAACATAATTTTTATGATAACATGAATAAATGTTCATTTTTCATGTAAGAGATAAGATATTTGGGACACATTACACACACAAGGAGTGCATGTGTAAACCTAACCAAGATTCAAGTCATATAGGAATGGGAAACACTAAATAATTTTACATCTAATTCAAATATTCTTAGAGTTATAAAATTATATAACATATTTGGGTTTAATTTTTATCTTTTAAACTAAATTACCAAAGGTGGAGCCAAATAAAATTTCATCCAGTCAGCTACACAAGAAAGATAATTTGATGAACTAAAATTTAGCCTCTATTTTATGTTAGTACTTATGCTACTTATAAATTTGGAAGACCATCTAATTCATTTAGTAATAAAAATGACTATCATAAATGGGTATAACAACATAACAAGTCCTAGAAAAGAGCTAATTTCTATTATAATGGATTAAAAAACATATGATTTGAATCAATGATATCTTTAGAGTATATATTTATGTCACATGATGAGATGTCAATGATGGAGTGATGTAGGATGGTGAGTTCAATGAGGGAGTGATTAATGATGATTAAAGATGAATAAATATTGATTAGGGATTATGAGGGATGAGGAAGAAGTGATTAGGGATGATAATTCCAAGTGATTAGAGATAACGAGAGATAATTAAGGTCAATTAGGGAGTGAATAGGGATGAGGAAGCAATTAAGGATGATGGGAGATGAGGATAAAGTTATTATGGATAATGAAGGATGAGGATGAAGTGATTAGGGATGATGAGGGATAGTGATGGTCAATAGAGGAGTGATTATGGATGATAAGGGAGTGATGAAAGATGACTAAGGATAGTGAGAATCAATGAGGGAGTGATTAGGGACAATGAGGAATAATGAGAGAATGATTATGGATAATGAGGGATGAGTATAAAGTGATCAAGGATGAGGTAGGGATGATGAATAAGTGAAATTAACATAAAGTGGTTATTTGATGTGTGTAGGTCATCAATATGAACTAAACTACCCCAAACACACCACTTTGGATCAAGTTTAATGTGAGTAGTTTTAAAAGTTAAATTTTGACAAAGATAGGACTCTATAAATGATAAGAATGAATGGAAAAGTCATAAAAGCCTTTAAAATAACTATATGTTTATGAAAAATGGTTATTAATTGCAAAAGTTATGTACTAAAATCCCTAGGTTTAATACATAGATCCTAAAAATGCCTAAGTACTGACCATATTTAATTTTAAAAACTAGTTTCCACATCATAAGGTGTGAAACTAGGAGAATAACTATATTAGATGTAGAGTGATCATAATTTATTATATTTACTAAAATAAATTTAAATTATAAGTTTACATTTATAATGTTACATTTATTTAGAGTAGCAAACATAAGCTTCTAGCCAAAGTTGCCTTCCTATCCAAATATCACATTATTTTATGTGAAAAGTAATAATAATGTGATTGTATTATCAATAACATGATCACATTATTAATAACATGATCACTTTACTTATTAACCAACATTTGCTCCATCTATGTGTTCCTTACTTTAATGTGAAAAATAATAGTAATGCAATCATGCTATTATTTTTACAATAACATGATCATGTTATCTATTAATGTGATCACATTATACATTAACATGATCATTTTATTTGAATTTGAATTTAATTCTCATTCCTTGTGGCTCTAGAATGGCTTGGATTCCTGAGCTAAGGGCTTGGACTATCAATGTATAGTTGAGTTTAGAGAGTTATGATAAAAAAATAACATGATTCAACTTTTATTACAAAATACACTATGAATTTCATCATGAAAATTCAAAAAATTAATACCATCATTATTAGCAAACTCTCATATTTCAAAAAATGTAATTTTTATAATTTTTTTTATTAATTCAAGGTTTTAAACAATGTTGATTTCTAACTATACCTTTTGTATGCCACTACATGATGCTAACATACATGCCTATACATGTTCATGTAATTTGTTTTTTATTGATCCAAGTTAAGAAAAAATTATATGGTCACAAACTAGGCCTAATTCTACACATATTTTTAAAAAAATGATTTCATTATTTTTTTAGGTAGTTAGGTGCATTGCACAGATGGCTATCCATTTTTTTGTCAAATTTCAGGATCTATTTACTTGAAAAATTCATAAAAAAAAGTATTCATTGAAAACATATAGGTCACAAAATATAAGATCTTATCTAAATTTTCCCCAAAGGGTTTAAAATAATATTAAACATTGCTCAAAAAAATTTGCACTACATAACCATCTATCTACTTTATTTTATGAAAAATAGGAGTTCCTATTCAAATTTTAGATGTTTGACCTACTTATACTTAACCACTTTTTGAAAAATAATAGTGTTTTGGAAACTATACTCAAAATTATAAATTTAATTTTTTTACACCATATTTCAAATTTGGAGTGTAGATATTTCAAATTATCTACAAAAGTCTAGATTTTTAAAATTTTAGGAAAATCATGTCCATGGGTAGGCCACTTTTTGTCCCCCAACTTTGTGCACTTACACCATAGTACACTAAACATAAACTATTTCCATGAAATGAGAGAAAATTATAAGTACTAACAACCACCAAGTGCACTCAGCTCAACTCTCTTCTTCATGTTTGTACTGAAGCAAAACCATTGACTTGTTTGACCTTGTCCAAGCGAGCTATGAGGGAGAATAATTAGTTTTTCTCAATTTTGGTCTTATCAAATCTTCCAAATACTAAAACTAACTTATGGGGATTTGAATAGACCATATTGAAGTGACCACACATTCCATGGATGTCATGAATCTGTACAACTAATTAGAAATGGCTTATTTTGTAATTATACTCCTTTGTATGTTAAACCTGTAGTTGTCAATTTCCAAACTACCATCTGACATCTAGCTAACATGTGGGATGTTATATTTCACTTATAAATTTCTATTTTCATGAAAATTACATACAACTCCCTATAAGATGACCAAAAAGGTGACATAAAGTAATATTAACACAATGACACATATGACAAAGATGAAACACATAATGTGACTCTAAAAATGACCATGTGACCATTTTATAAGATAACAAGACACTATATAAACTATTACTATATGGGGGGTTGACCTAATTTGACCTAGGGTCAAATTTGGTCAATAGTTCTTTTTATAGCTCATTAATATTTATTAAAATTAAATTTAATGTGTGATTATAAATATAGATGTATAACATGCATTCATGGATCATATTATATTTATTGAATAAAATATAAATCACAAATTAGTAAGCTCACTGGGATGATCTACATTTTTTTGATTTTGTGCCAAGTTAATTAATCTTGGTGAGATTGAATATGAACAAGTTTAATTTATTTATTTCAATTTTTGTTTCTTGACTCTAGCTCAAAATGTTTTGATTATCATTTATCCATCTTTACTTGACCACCCTAATCTACATCCAAATGGTGTTTGGGGTGGTCTAGGGCCACTTATGGTTGGGATCATTGGGATTTGAGAGGTGGTTTTACTTCGTTAGACTTGCATGCAAAAGATTGCTTAATTATACTTCTTGTTTTTGAATTAATTTGAGTATTGATCGTAATGTGAAGAATATATTTTTGTAAAAATGAGTTGACTAAGTTTTTAATATTTAACCTCATTAATTATAGTTGATGTTTTTAATTATGTCATTCAATGTGATTATGATGTTTAATTTGCATAAAAAAGTTAGTTGTATGCAAGCTATTTTTTCATTATAAAATGAGGGTGATATTTAGTTTATCATTCCACTCATTTTGCCACCATAAATATGGATACAAGGAATATTTTTGTTGAAATTATATAAGCTGATCATACAAATGGTTGATTTGAAATTTAATGTTCATTGGTTTAATTATTTTTTGGATTAAGTTCTACTATATGCATAATCTTATTTGAATCTCAAATTTTTATGCATAAATGGAATATGTTGATGCATCTTTTTCATGAGTGGAATAATTTAATTTAGATAACTATTATAAGAATAATTTTGTGTGATGATTTTAAGGTTCATATGACTAAGGAATACTATTATCCTTCTTATCTTATGTAGATGGCATTGATTTTTTTGGATATTGATATGATTACTTGTATTCTTTTGAATTAAATTGATAAGATTTAATTATGAGACAATGTGTGAACATTGTGTTTATTAAAGTGTACAAGAAGTTTAAGAATTATGTTATACATGTGTAAATTATATTGATATACTACTTGTACAAGTTAAGGTATTTCTCAATCATAGTCAATCGTGACATGTTTCCTTTAGTCTATATAAAGACTTTAGAGTTACCTTAAACTATCAGCATCTATATTTGTAAAGATGAATCTTTGGTAAGATTATTTGAAGGACTTACAAAAAGTTATTTTAAGTTCAATATTTTCTTATGGATTATTAAGAAGATAATTATTATTAAATATGATGTTGTGACTTACTTATGAAATCAAACATGTTTGGCATGATAAGCAAAGTGTTAGGAATTTATGAGAACTCTTTTGATAATTGGTTTAAATCTTTCTAAAATGGAACTAATAATATCACTATTTAATTAAGAGGACTATTATGACAGCCTTAAATAATTATAATGGAAATGTTGTTTTGAAAATTAAAAGTTTAAGTTACAATTAAGCATGCACTAATTCACTATTTAATTAAGAGGACTATTATGACAGCCTTAAATAATTATAATGGAAATGTTGTTTTGAAAATTAAAAGTTTAAGTTACAATTAAGCATGCACTAATCTCATGTATATTATAAGCTAAGTAAAGTAACCTAAAATCAAGCTTGTAAATAAATGGTTAATTTAAGGATATAAATTCTAATGGTTTTTAAAAATATAATATGACATGATTGAGGAACATATCTTCTTTATTTGGAAAATACCTATGGAATTTATACAAGTTAATGAATTGAGTTATACTAATTAAGTTTTGAATTGGAGTATAAAAAAAGAGAAATGAATTTAATTTAAGGAATATGTGTACGTTTATAATCCTTAAGGCATTGGAACTAAAATAAAATTTAATCTAAATGATATTGATATAATTTTAACTATGATGTGAGTGGATGATGTGCTTTGATATCCTAAGTGATAATGACAAAGTGTGCAATGTGCTTGTCCTAGTATGCTTGAAGGTGGCTTGGTTAATCTTTAGTTTTAGCATAGTTAGAGATGTTAAAGAATGAGTATGGATTATTGATCATGTGCAAGGGGTTATGTAAAAAAAATTATATAATTTGGTTTATTGTGTGCATGAGTGGTTTTCATCTAGTTGATCATTGTTTTCATCTAGACATTTTTGGTTTAGTGGTAGAAATTTTGAGTAGTTAGTTTTTTTATGTCACCATTGCCACATGTAGATAAGTCAAGGTGAGTCTGTCATATGGTTATGATCACATTAGTTCCTAGTTACTATTAAATAAATTTTAGGTCATGCACCTAAGTGAAGTCAAAGATATGCAATTGAAAAGTTGGTCTCTCAGGTAGTTTAACATTCTTTTCCCATAGTCAAATTTTCATGAAGCAAGAAAGAGTTGAGTAAGTAGTTTGGTGATGGAATATATCTCACATGTGGATGTTTTATGAGAATTAAATAATATGTGTTTGTTTATTTTTTTCACTAGTTTATCTACACTAAATTTTAAAACATGTGTTGAAGTGCGTCAAAAGATATGAATGTGCAAAGTTGGTCTTCTAGGTAATTTTTGACATTGTTGGCTCTATGGTAGATAAATTTGAGGAGGCATTTTAATGTCATTATACCTCACATGTGTGAGGTTTAAAATATTATATTAAAAAATGGTTATGTTATCCAATTTGAGGAGATCATATGGTCCAAATTTTAGAGCATACACTTTACTGAAGCAAAAGATATGAAGGTACAAAGTTGGCATTCCAAGTAAATAAGCAATGGTCCCTATACTTAGTAATTTATACACAAAGTTAAATTTGAGGACCAAATGGAGATAAAATGGTTTTTGGGATTTAATATATCTAGATATATGGTGTGCATAAAGTCAAAGAGGTCAAAGTGTTCATTGGTTAACAGAGTTAAAGATTAGGATCAAATGAAGATCTAATGGCTCACAGGTAATCATAAATTTTTTATCTAATGGTGTATGTTGAGAGAGATGGTAATTTTTTTTGAAATTTTAACATTTAGAGAATGTATAATATAATGATATAATTTTTATTGGGTATTCTTACATAGTTATTGAATGGTGTATGTTATATGATAAAGATCTGACTGATCCACAAAGATCGACAGTGCATGATGAGTCAATGTTGCAAGAGTGCATGAGATGAGGTCAACATGTTTAAGGTTTAACATTTGGGAATTGGTGATATATACATTAAATTTTAGATAATATTTATGTTTCATGTTTAATGTGAGTATTGATGACATGATATATGAGCATAGTGTTCAAAGTTTAACTATGACCATTGGCATTTGAATATTTGAATTTTAAAAAGGAAAGACTAGTGTCTAGTTTTTGATCCATATATTTCAATCTAGGACAAATATTCTCATTAAATAAAATTAAACATGGTATAGGACTCAAATTTTTATCTATAAATATATATTTTAAGGTTTGAATGTATGTAAAAATAAAGTTATTGAGCTTCAAAATTGACTATGTGTTCAATTGTATTCTACAATTAACCTAAGAAGGGTAATTGAACTCATTATAATATCATTTCAATGTTTAATGATGAATTAAATATTTTATCTTATTGTAAAATAAATGAGGATATTTTTTTTAACTTATGAAGGATTTTTAAATCATATGTAGTATGAACAAAGGTTTTCAAGTCGACTATATGTTTGTTCATGGTGGTTGTGTGCACAAAATGTTATTTGAGCAATTTGTGCTTAAGCAAAAGGGTACTATGATGGATATGGGAACTTAAAGAGGATATATAGATAAATTTTCATGGGTTCATGATTTTTAAAGTGTCATTATTTTTTGATATTTCTCATAGAAGTGTAAAAGAATTGAATGGGTCATCATAGGACCTAAAAGTGACTTAGGCCTATTTGAAAGTGGATTGTGCTTAAGTGTGACCCATGTTAGATGCCTTAAGGATGAAGGCATGTATTATGTACAAAAATGAAATTTTTTAATCTTTTTGATTCATTATTTCTCTATAAATAGTGAAACCAACTATGATGGTTTTAACATTGGTGGAAGACTTGTGAGTCTAGTGTAAGGTGGATGTGAGAGTTGTGGAGTGAAGAAAAGGTAGAGTTTAGTTGATAAATTGATGAGCAGAGACTATTGAAGATTGTGTGTATGACATGTATGTCATATTTATAATTTTATAAAAGTTCTCTTTTAGTTTAAGGATATAAAAAGTGGTCTAAGTGTGCATATGAGGACAGTTTGAGTGAAGGAGAGAGATTGTGGCATGCTTATGTGAGAGGCTTATTTGAGATAGAGATAGAGTTTGTGTAGGGGTTAAATAAATATAGATCTATCATCAGGTGTTTAAGACATCAATACTAAGGTGTAAGTGTTTAAAGGAGGGTCTAAATGAGTTTATACTCCTTAATGGTAGTTGTTATTTGTGAAACAGGTGTTTCATTAAAGACCTTTGGTCAAGAGGATATGATCAAGGTTTTCTAGTCTAAAGGAGTGACCAGTCTCTTGTTTGTAGTTATTATAAGATAAGTAGTCTATTATGTTGCATTATTGAGAGTGGGTTTTATTCCCCATGAGGGTTTCTCATAGGAACTATGTGTCTTATGTTTGATATTGTGTATGCATTTAATGAATGATCTCTCTTGTTAATGTTGCTTGATAAAATTGATATATGTTGATTTCCTAATAATTTAAAAAGATTAGAATTGCAATTTCATTTATCTAGGCTCATTGATTCACCCCCCTCTTAGTGATTATACAAATAGGTCATTTGGTAAAGGTTTGATAGCTTAAAGGTGATCCAAGATACAATATAGGTAGTCATTAAGGAGGTTTCTCTACTAAGCAAGCACTGATGTTCAATGGATCCAATTATGTATTTTGGAGTGTTAGGATGAGGACATACATTATGTCCCTAGGGTTTGATGTATGTAAATTTATTGTGGATGGTTATTTTGTTCTTAATACTCCTCCATCTAGTGTTATAGACCAGACGTTTTTTGAGAACAATTACAAGGCAATAAATGTTATCACTTCTGGCCTTTCAAAGACTAAATAAACCAAGGTAATTCATTATAAATATCTAAAGAGATATGAGACAAAATTTATATCATTTATGAAGGAGATTCAAAGGTCAAATTTCAAGTTAATAAATCCAAAGAGGATGAAATTTATGATATATATGAGGATGAAATAATTGCTTTGATTTCAATGAAATTGACAACATGTTCAAGCAAGTATAAAGGTAAACTACCCCTCAAATGATTCAATTATGGTGAGATAGGACATTTTAATAACAAGTTCCCTCATAAGTATAAGAAGGATGATGATGAAGAGCATGATAAAGGTCATGATGATGGCAAGATATCATTAAATTATGATAAAATCAAAAATGGATTCAGAAGGCTTGGCAATTAGAAGAAATACTTCAAGGACAAGAAAAGTATCTACACCAAAGAAGATTTCAACTCATCAGATGAGAGTGAAGCTAATGACTAAAACTATGATCATGAACATGATGGTATTGTTGAATATGAATATTTTTTCATGGCCAAATAAGGTAGTTTCTCACATCAAAAGGAGTCTACTTGGTGTGATTCAGATGATGTAGACTATGAGACTACATTGACAAATACTCATGAAGAACTAAAGATTGAGAAGAAGATAAATAAGAATATGAAATATAAACTCAAGTATTTTGAGGGTTAATTTAGTGTGTTTGAGGAAATAATGTATGAAGACACTAAATATCATGAAGATATAGTCAATCATCTTAGTTTTCAAGCAGAAGTCTTGTCTACAAGCCTGAAAGCAAAAAAAGAGTGCTCAAGGTATGATTATGAGATTATGTCTTTGAAATATGAGTTATAGAAATATGTAATCAAGGTGAAATAATTTTTCAAGTTTGATAAAAGTTATAATGATATGGATGATCTCCTAAAGAGTCAAAAGTCAACTAGTGATAGATCTAGATTGGGTTTTAATAAAGAGCCCAAAGTTGCTGCTCAAGTTGACATGAATGTCAATTAGAGAAAGGAAGATCAGTATTTAAAGACAGATCATTAGACAAAGAGTGAAGGTCCTAACAAAATGAAGTTAAATCAGATTAGACAGCCAAATGCTATGAGGTATGCAAGTTTTAATGGTTACTATTACACATGTAATAAATTTAGTCATAAAGCTAGAGAATGCAAGAGACCTATTAGAAATGAATTTGCATGGAACTATGATGGGGGTCATCAATAAAAAGGTGTGAGTAAGGTTATGTTCTCTAACTATCTTAATGAGGGACACTTTCATAAGCATTTCCCAAATAAGGAAAGGCAAGGTAAGTATTCTTCAAAAAGAGTAGTTTGTTTCAATTGTCATGACATTGGACACATTGATAGCTTTTTTCCAAACAAAGTAAGACAAGATGACTTTCCATAAAGAAGTATGGTTTGCTACAACTATGAATAGAGAGGTCACATTGCTAGATTCTGTGAGCAAAGGCCATTAAATTATTATAGGTTCAATCAAGCTCTAAGAGTGCAAGGTATAAAGCAAGTTAACACATGGAGACCAAAGGTGGTAAGTATGAGTCATGATGATATTTTAGGTCCAAGTAATCTATTTGATATGGTGTAAAATTCTATAGAAGTTGAAGAGTGCTAAGGGATATCATTATCTACTCATGTTGATAATGAAGAGACCAATATCAAAGAGAAGACCAAGGTACTGGTTAAAGATAGTTCTGAGGTAAGTATGGATTCAAAGTGAACATCTTGCTATTATTGAGAAATTTTTATTTAAAGAACAATGCCTAGTGATGAGGTTCAAAACTACAAGGTTGATTCCTCAAATGAAAAGGTATGACAAGATTCCATAGTTTCACTATGTGCTATCAATTCTATCTTAGAAGAGAAGGAGAGTGATATAGAAAAGGAACCAATTGTCATAGTCCATAATAAGAAGAATGATAATAAGAGCAAGAAGTATTACAGCTATAAGATAATTCTAGTGGTTACTGAGGAGATGTCAGCCACTCCTAGATTCACTTTATTATAATAGCATTATGGTGTAAAGGATATCTTTGTCTATGCTTCTTAAGAGACTACTTCAAGTGGAAAATCAAGTGTTGTTGTGGTGTTGTTTAGATGGTCCTAGAAATATATAATTGAGTTTCCTCAGTTGGATTAGATATGTCCAAGTGGAAGAGATGTTGTGGTGATGTCACAACTATATATGATCAGTAAGGTTAGATTAAAGGTTTTCAAGTGGAAAAAGAGGATTTATTATTTGTCAAGATGATATTTTTGTATAAAAAGTTTTTTTGACCTTATTATATCATTATTTAGGTGATTTTTCATCTAAAGGTATGTTGAAATCAAATTAGATATTTTTCTTTGCTTTCAAGTTTCCTAGTTTGTGCTTAAGAGTATATAGGTCCTAAAGTGGGTTATAGAATATATGGATTCCTAAAGATTTGGATTATCAAATTTTGTTCTAGAAGTGTGTAATGGTTGTATCCAAGTTTACAAGAAGTTTCAGAGGTGGACGTTGACCAGAAAGAGATCTATTGACTATGTTTGTTTTGAGATTCTAGGGTTTTGGGCTTTGCTATAAAAATGGTTTACCTTATGATATGATATATGATTATTTTTAATTAGTTGAATTGGCAAAATTTATTTTAAAATCATCCTTCATATATATTTTTAGGTTTGTGTTTTTTCAAGTTATTCATGTTTTTGTCAAGATGGAGGCATAATTTACAAGTTAGTTTGTGAAGGAAATATGTTACAAATGATGATATAGGTGTTAAAATTAGTTTTGTTTTAAATGGTGTAGGATATTACTCTAGATATTAATTTCCTGGTCTTGATGATGTCCCTACTAAAAATTATGGGCTCTACAAGTTCTAGGTAGGGATACAAGGAGACTAAATAGGCCTTACAAGAAGAAGAGTGATTTTTGTTCAGTTTCTCCAAAATATCAAGGTATGATTATTTTAAGGTGAGTTATAAAATTCATTTAGACCATTTTTCCTATTTTATGAGTGGCATGAAGTTCTGTTGGTGGTCCTTGAGGTGGTCTGACAGAGAAGGCTAGTAAGCATGTATGGTGGTTTTTCATGGTGTGTGGATATTTGAAGATGATCAAATGATGAAATGGATAAAAATTATTAGGGGGAGTCCCTATCAGATGTTTCTTGGTGATTTCCATTATATTTTAGTGTTTTTTGTGTTTTTCTTTATTGGTTGCAATGTCTGGTTGAAGAGAGTGTTGGCATGGAGTAAGAGGAAAATTTCAAGGCAAGAAGAGGTAGGCTCAACGTAAGGGGGAGTTTGTAATATATTTATAATATGGTATACTATTTTTGGTAGCCACTTTTTCATTATGTCAAAGGGGGAGAAAGTTCCTATTGTAGGAGTGCTTGAAGAGAGAAGGAAGGTGGGTTGTATATTGATATATGATGTGTTTTGAAATAAATGACAAAGGGCGAGATTGTTGGATTATTTTAAATGATTTCATGGTGATGTAATTTAGGTTTTCTAGTGAGTGGATGAACTGATTTGATATCCTAAGTGACAATGACAAAGTGTGCAATGTGCTTGTCCTAGTATGCTTGAAGGTGTATTGGTTGATATTTAATTTTGGCATAGTTAGAGATGTTCAAGGATGAGTATGGATTATTGAACATGTGAAATTGGTCCTATAAATTTTTTTCTATGATTTGAGTTCTTTTTTTCATGAGTGTTATTCATCTGGTTGATCCTTGTTTTCATCTAGACATTCTGGGTCTAGTGGCAAAAAATCTAAGTATGCAATTTTTTGATGTCACCATTACCATGTGTGGATGAGTCAGAGGGAGTTGGTCATATTTTTATGATAAAATTAGTTTCTAGTTGATATATACTAAATTTTATGTCATTATCCTAATTTAAATCAAATATATGCAAGAGCAAATTTGGGCTCTCATGTAGTTTGACATTGCTTTACCATACTTAGACAAATTTGCATGAAGCAAGAAAGAGCCAAATAAGTAATTTGGTGATGGAATATATTTCACATGTTAATATTTTAGTATATTTTTATTAAATGTATTTTTAAATTTTTTTTCCTTTTTAATTTATGCTAAATTTTAGATCATGCGTTGAAGCGTGTCAAAAGATATGCATGTGCAAAGTTGGTATTCCAAGCAATTTTTGACATTGTTCGCTCTATGATAGATACATATACATTTGAGAAGGAATTTTAATGTCAGTATATCTCAAATGTGTAACGTTTCTAAGATCATATTGACAAATGGTTTGATTCTCCTATTTTAGGAGATCATATGGTCCAAATTTTATAATATGCACTTGAGTGAAGCAAAAGATATGGAGGTACAAATTTGGCCTTCCAAGTAGATAAGCAATGGTCCCCATACTTATTCATTTATACAAAAATTTAAAGTTTAGGACCAAATGGATATTACATTTTTCATGGGATTTCATACATAAATATCTATGGTGTGTATCAAGTCAAAGAGTTCAAAATGTTCATTGGTTATTAGAGTTAAAGATCAGGATAAAATGAAGATCTAATGGCTCATGGGAAACCGTATGGTTTTAATATAATGGTGCATGTTGTGTGAGATGGTAAGAATTTTTTAAGTTTTTACACTGATAAAAGGTATATGATAATGATCTAATTATGATAATTTATTTGTATATATTGATCAAATAGTGTGCACTATATGATAAAGACCTAACTGATCCACAGAGATCAACAGTGCATGATGAGTCAATATTGTAAGAGTGCACAAGATGATGTCAACATGTTTAAGGTTTAAAATTTGGGCATTGGTGCTCTATGAATTATTTTTTTTATAATATAGATGATGCATTTTTAATCTAAGTAGTGAGGACATGAGATGCAAGCATAGCATTCAAAGTTTAACTGTGACCATTGGCATTTGAATATTTGAATTTTGTAAAGTGTCTAGTTTTTTAGCCATATATCTTGATCCAAGAAGAATTGTTCATGAAATAAAAATAAAAGTGGTATATGAATCTAATTCACATCTATAAATATATATTTTAACGTCTGAATATATGTACAGACAAATTTATTGATCTCGAAAGTTGATTATGTGTTTGATTATATTCTACAAGTAACTCAAAAAGGGTAATTGAGCTCATTCTGATGTTTTGATGTTTAATGATGAATTATCTATTTTATTTTGTTGTATAATTCATGAGGATCATATATTTTCATTATTAAGGTTTGATAAATTATATGTAGTATGAACAAGGGTTTAGAAGTTGACTATGTGTTCGTTCATTGTGACAATGTGCAGAAAATGTTGTTTGAGTAATTTATGCTTAAGAAAAAAGGTATTGTGATGGATAAGAGATATTAATGAGGATATATAGATCATGTGGCATTGTTTCATGAGTTGAAAAGTGTTCTTATGTTCTTATTTTTCTCAGATAAGTGTCAAAGAGGTGAATGGGTTATCATAGGACCTAAAAGTGACTTAGGCCCATTTGAAAGTGGATTGTGCTTAAGTATGACCCATGTGAGATGCCTTAAGGATGAAGGAATGTATTATGGATAATAAATAAATATGTTTATCTTTTTAATTCATGAATTATATATAAATAGTGAAACTAAATGTGATGGTTTCAAGGCTGGTCGAAGACTTGTGAGATGAGTGCAAGGTGGATGCAAGAGTTGTGGAGTGAAGGAGAGGTAGAGTGCCCAATTGATAAATTAATGAGCAAAGTAGATTAATGACTATGTGTATGACATTTAGGTCATATTTATGATGTTAAAAAAGTTAGCTTTAAATTTGAGGATATGCAAAGAGGTTCGAGTGTGCATATGAGGACAACTTGATTGAAGAAGGAGAGAGATTGTGGCATGCCTATGTGAGAGGCCTATTTAATATAGAGAGAGTTTGTGTAGGGATTAGATAAATAGAGATCCATCATCAGGTCTTAAAGACTATAATTTTTCAAAGGAGGGTCTAAAGGATTTTATCATCCTTAGGGGTAGTTGTTCCTTGTGGAGCTAGTGTTTCACTAAAGACATTTGGTCAGGAGGATGTTATCAAGGCTAGTTGGTCAAAAAGAGTTGACCAGTCTCTTATTTGTAATTTATTATAAGACAAGTATTCCATTATGTTTTAGGCTTAATAATGGTTTTTATTCCCCATGAGGGTTTCCCACAAGAACTATGTGTTGTATGTTTGATCTTGTATATGCATTGAATGAATGAGCTCTCTTATTAATGTTGCTTGATCAAGTTGATATATGTTGATTGCCTAATTGTTTGAAAGGATTGGAATTGTAATTGATTTATCTAGGCTCAATAATTCACCCCCTCTCAATTATTATACATATAACAATTATAACATTTTCAAACAAATTTTTGAAATGATCAACTTGATTATCCCTTAGTCTAGCACTTCTTCTAAGAGATGTAGAAATAAATTTTTTATATAGCTAAAAAATATGAAATAGAAACTTTGAAGATTATTGTTAAAAATGAATTTACCAAATTAAAAAACCCTAATATAATAATTGGAAATATTAAAAATAAGGAAAGAACACAAAAAAATATCTATGGTTAGGGTTTTGTAATATGAAATCAATAGACGAATTCACAAATATATTTTATCAAAATTATCAACTTAAAAAAGTGTTTAGCCAATTATAAAAAAATTATATGTAAATTCAAAATTGTATGATTGATTTGGACCTTGATAAATATATAAATATACCAAAATGGGAAATAACTAAGATATATAACTTAGTTAGAACTCAGATTTGATAGATTACAATAAGGAGTATGTGATTGAATGTGAGACTTTGTGATGTCACTATGAGTCAATAATAAGGCATCATAACTACTTGGGACAAGTCTACGATGAGGCTAGCCTACACTAACATCTATAGGTTGTGATAGTGTTTGGTATGGTTTTTTTACATTGTGTAAATTTACATCAGTGTAAATTTTCTTCTATGTCCTATGTGTTTGATTTGGGTTTCTATATTCACTATGAAAGTTGTTGTGTACCTTCTTATTCATTTGGAACCCTACTTTAATAGATGACAAGGAATAAATAGAATAAATGGAAAATGGGGTAATTGGTTGAATTTGTGCTTGACCTTACCACCCCATTTGTTGAAATCTACCTACATATAAATACTCTAAAGAGGGATCAAACTCCATGTAGTTTTATCATGCTATGGTGGTGTATGTGAAATATTATTGTAATTTTATAAGTTGGTGAAATATTGGTGTAATTATGTGATTCAACACTGACATGTGACCTTGGAGGTGTATTCAAATTTAGCTCAGGGATACTTGTGTTGTGTGGACTTAGAATTATGAACAATTGATATTTTCTTCTAAATGTGTAGTTAGATATTCTATTGCATTTCCATCATAGGATCTTCTAATGAATAAATGGTTAAATATGTATATTTATATTAATAAATTAGGAGGTATATTTAATTATACTTGAAAAACATGTTGGATGACCTGCTTTGGTGAATTTAAATTCAAACAACTAGTCATTATTTGGTAGGAAGACTAAACTAGGAGATTCAAACACTACTAATGACTATGATTATTCTGAATGATTGGCTATAAATCATATAGACAACTAAAATAGAAGTGTAAATCAATTAAATAAGAGTCTAAGTTATTTATGATAAATAATAATAACATTTATTATAAAAATTACTTTCAATTATAATTTTATTGATATAGAAATAGAGGAATAGTGATTCAAAACATTAAACTTGAGCATAATCTAAGTGTGTTAAAAGGATGGTCACAAGTGCATTTTTTAAACATTTAATGTGAATTTTAGTGCCTGCACATATCCATCAATGAGGGATTCATTTAACCAAGGATCCATTAACCACATTAAATAAAAATTTAAAGGGCACTTCACTAGTGCCATATACAAAAGAACCAACCATAATATTTGGTAATGATCTAAGACATTAATTGGTAGAATTTTGAGTTAATATAACCATTTTTTATCCAAACATATGGGTTTCAATAAGAACCTATCCAACCATTCAAAAATATTATTAAATCTTATTCATGTGATCTTTATGAAAACCAAAGACTCTTATGGGAAGGTCCTTGACATTTTAGGGTCAGTGAAGAATCACTCCAAGGCATAAGTTATGGGTCTCATTTTATAAATAACCATGTGGTGGAATAGTGGCAAGAAGAATGGTTATTTAGCTCAGATGGTTTATCTATGAAAAATTTCTAACAATAAATCTAAAATATACTTGAGATGTATGGATACATATAAAAATAAGGTGAATTTGATTTAAAAAAGGTTAGAAGGAGGGAAAGGTAGGGAAGAAAAGAAGGGGATCTATGATCTAGTTAAAGATTAAACCCTTTTGAGATTACTAACTAACCTAAGATGAGGGTGTGTCATGAACCAATGTTTGATGTGACTTGGACATAAGCATATAACACGGTAAAAATGCTAAGGAAATAATTTTATAATAACTCACTGATTATAGTCAAATGTGTTTTATTAGATTGCTATGCATATCCAACGTCACTAACAAGTTGTAATTATGATCTATAACAAAATAATTTATTAAAACTAGTAGAAAATTCAATCTAATAAATTAAATTAAAATACATACACATACTACTATATATTTTCCAATTTAGTGAAAAAACTTTAAATGAAAACATAAAAAAATTGGAAGAGATAACACATTCATACAAACTCACATAATAGTTGCAAAACTTTCTTCACTTGCATTAATTGCTAAATTTTCCTCTTTTTAAAATGATTCAAATACATGTATAAATAAATTTATATGGGTTCACCTCATCTTAAAATTTTGTCCAATTTTTTTATGTCTAAAATAAGATAGACTCTTAATCTAGCATGCAAAATCTACATGATATATAATTTATATGAATAAAAGCCTTAATCTATATTTATAATTTATATATAAATGTATATAAATAATCCAATTAAAATTAAACTTAAATAGTCACTTTATTGGTAGTTGAGATTACACCCAAACTGGATTAGACAATAGTTGTAAATAGTTGACTAAAAGTACTAGAAGTAGAAGATGCTAATGTGGAACTTACCTTGGGTTGTCTTTGTATTTCCATAGTGACTAAAGTACTTTAATATGTTACTAAATTTATTATTATAGGCTTAATTTTAACCCTTGGAGAGGGTTATTCAGGCTCTCTCTAATTGAGATATATAATAGGAATAACCCCAGGCTATGGGTCACCTATGTTGGGGTTGGACATCCAGAGAAGGTTGGCTTCCTATTGATACTCACTTAAACTAATGCTAAACTAATGATTTTCATGGAAAATGGTTAGAAAGAGAATAATGGATCCTAAAAAGGCTAAAATGGTGATGCACCAAACTTAAATGGATACTCATATAAGCTTGAACATGCACTAGATCAACAAAAGACAATTTTGGCTTACTCAATCTCACAATCTCACTAGTTGCATAAATATTTAATAGAAGAGGTTCCAAGTAGAACACTAATCTAGAATTTTAAGTTAGATTGAAAAACATCTTCAAAGAGGAAAGAATACGGATAGTAAACTAGGAAGAATCTCCTTCATAATTTTACCATACACAATCATACTAAGCACTAATTAAGGACAAGAGATAGGCAAATAGTTGATCATATTACTTCAAGAGATAGTTATTAAGATATTTTGATAGGGTTTAACCATATCAAATGAACACATTTTTACAAGAGTCTCTATGAGTATCCTTATCCCAAAAAATAACTTCTAAATTCTAAGAGTTGATAACCTTTACAAAGGAAAATGAGACCAAAATATATAGAAGAGAGTGAGAGAGATAGGATGTGGGTACACGCTAGTAAAAAAATAATACACTATCCTAGATTATTAATTAAACCTCAGCCACCACCTTTTACTCCTTAGCTAATGAAATCCTTAGCACCTTTTTGATCATTAAGGGCACTACCCATGACTTGTTAAGTGAGTAATTTCCCAAAGGTTCTTAGGACACATTGAATACCCCTAGTTGTAGTTCCCAACGCTAGACATTTTATTTGATCCTTCACACCATCTTTCACTAGAAGACAAGACTTCATGCTCATGGATCTAATAGAATCATGGATTTGTGCTTTTTAGGTGGCTACTTGTTGAGACTATGTCCATCTCGAAGGATGAAGACCCTTTGCATTAATCACATCTCTATTTTATCTTCATGTTTAGAACATAGGTCCATTTATAACTGGAAAGCTAATCTAAGGTTATTAGTTTTCCTATAGCTTCTATAATGGTACAAACCTATAGGCTATATAACACTTTTATGTATTATAATAGGTCTAAATAGACACACATTATATCTTTAGGGACAAAAATATCATATATAAATACATGTATCCTTCTTAAAATGGTGAAAAATGTTGTAAAAATAACTGTGCCTAACTAAAAATACAAACTAGAGGTCCATATTTAGCCTTAATGGTGATCCATATATGTTTCTTAACTTGATTGCATCATCATGTCTCTTTCATGGAATTTATCCAAGATTTAATGGTGATAAGATGACCCTAAAATACATTGTTTTCCATGGTCAAAAATGGATTCTCAACCTCTATTGAAAATCCTAGGATCATCTTTTTTCTAATTGGTTATCGATATCTGACTTGGCTCATTGACGTATTGACCTTTGCTTTTCTATTGATCTTGAACTGTATGAATTCCCATTATTCATTGATCCTCTACAAATTGAAAAAGTTATTGAAACTTGTCAATAATTTATTTTTATTTTGAAATTCACTAACCCCTTTGACCTCTGCTCATTGTTAGATCTAAATGTATGATAGAATATGTGTTGTTAGATCTACTTGGGACCAGTTGTTTGAACTCTAATGACTGCTTTATGATCTTGAATTTGACATAATTTATACCATATTTTATGTCTTGTAGACCATCAATTTTAAGCTCTAATGGATTTTTTCTTGAGCTTTATTTTGACGTTAGCACGAACGCCTTATGTTGCATATCTAACTTTGAAGGCCTATAACTTGAAACACAAAAGTCATGGAGGTATAAAATTTTCAAGAAATGTTCTTGAGACTAAAAGGGATGAACCCATTTGATCTTCTAGTCCTAATATATTTTTAAGTGTGTCTACAAAATTCTCAAATTGACTAGTTCATTCATTCCCACATGACATCCTGATGACAATCTAGTTCATTTGGCTAAGTATGGGAAACTTAGTAAAATTTGACTAAGGAGCCAATTCTAAACATTCATAACTTATACCATGATTTAGTGCATGATATAAAAATTAGTGTGTATCTTCTTGGGACTAAAATTAATGGACCCATATGACCCATTATTCTTGACTCATCCACATGTGGCAATGATGATGTTAGTAAAATGCCTACCCAGAATTTTTATCACTAGACCGAAAATGTCTAAATGATTGCACTAAAGGACCAGATGAATGATATACACTTTAATACTCATTATAATCACTCTTAATACCCCATAGGGTCTCTAAAACACTTTAGACCTATATTTTATAACTTGGAAAATTACACTATAAGTGAACTTAAAGTGTTTCACAAGCTTTGTGAGCAAACTAAGATCCTTGAATCATTCATTCCATCCAAAAAATTTGTTCATTTACTCATCCATTAGCAACCTAGTATATCTAAGCACAAATTGGTATGTGGGCCAAAAAATGGCCAATATCTTTGGTGATTTGTAGGTAATCATTCTTATTATGCTTTGAGAACCCATGCCATTTTCCTTATCTAGTCCATTGGATATGAAGTCATTAGCTTCTGCAACTGAGCTGAACCTCTCTTGAAGCAAAAAGGACTAAAAGAAACAAAATAAAACAAAATTCTTGAGGAAATTTGGAAAAAGGAAATAATATAAAATATATATATGTGTACAAGTCACTTAGAGGAAAACATAAAAACTACTCTAATATGTATAATATGTACAATAAATGCAATGTTTATTCAATAACAAGGCTCTAAATGAATTCCATTGAATAGAATGGGTAATACCTCTCCATCTAGTCAAGAAATATGAAAATAATTATGTTCCTTGCATTCATGGATCAAATAAGGACCACTCCATAAGCTATCAAACTTGGTATGGTTACCTAGTTTGCCCTTATTTGAGTCCTATTTGAGGACTAGGTCCCCTTCCTTGAAGATCTTTACTGTAGCTCTTTTGTCAAAGGATTTTTTGACCTGAGTTTGATGTGATTTAAGTGTTTTCATAGCAAGGTCCCTAGTTTCTTCTATCTCCATCAGTTATATCATCCTCACATTCATGGGCTCATCCTCCATTAACTCAAATTGATGGGCCAATTCCAATGCAAGTAGCTTAAGGGAGATAGGCAATTTGCCTTCCCTTCCATACATAAGAACATATGGATAATTAACAATGAAAGTTTTAGGATTCACCCTATCAACCCATAAATTTATCCTTATCTTGGTGTGCCATGTCCTTTGATTCTCTTCCATGGTACTAATGATCCTTAGCAAATTATTGTTTGTGGACTCTATCAATACATTTTCTTGAGGATAGTAGTTGGAAGAGGTGATGAGTTAGATGCCCAATTTGAGATCCAAATCATGTGTCTTCATACCAAGGAATATGATTCCATTATAAAAAATTATGTTGGCTAAGATACCAAACTTGGTTACAAGGCTGTCACAAAAATCCAAGACTGCACCTTCACTAGCCTCCTTCAAAGCAATGTCTTCCACCTACCTGGTGAAGTAGTCAGTTGTAGTGAGTACCCATATATGCCCTATACTTGATGGTGGATTAATCATCCCTATGAAGTCTAACCTCCTTTACATGAATGGTTTCTCCACCTGAATAGGATTGAGTGGAAGGGCTGCTATTTTTTGCTTTCCTACAATGAGAGCACTGTTCTAGCATTTTTAAATCCATGCAAGAGCATCCTTGAAAATATTGGGCTAATAATAACCATTCCTTATTACATTTTTTGTATTGGTTCTATGTGTAAAATGGCCTCTTATAGGTCCATCATGTAATTGCTCCAAGAGTTTGGTCACTTGGTCATCATCTATGCATCCAAGGAGTACCCCATTGAGGTCCTTTGTAAAAATAACACCATGAAATAATGCATAAGGTATATATTGAAGCCTAAAATACCTTATTTTATCTCTATCAAAACTTTATGGGTATTTTCCTCTCACTAAAAAATGATCCATATATTGAAGCCAATTCTTTTGAAGTGAAGGTGCACATGCCTGTGAGTTGTCTTGGGTTACCAAAATAGATTCCTTATCTCCTTAGAGATAATTTACTATGTGCACACATAAGCCCTTACCCCTAACTAGCTTGGTGACCTTGATCTCTTCATCATATTCCATAACCATTGTGATCAATCCTTCTCTCTTCTCATTCAAATCCTTGTTAAGGAGGAAGTCCCTAACTCCAAGGTGAGACACCATAAGATGGATCCTACTATTGGAGAGCATGGGCTTGAACTTTTTGAGACTCCTCAAGCAATAAAAAACCTATTTTTAAATAAAGGTTCACCTAACTTCATATCCTTCTATCCTTTGAATAAAAAATGTAATTGACTACTCCATTCCTTCATCATTGTTATGCATCAATATAGTTGATATGTTGTCCACATTGGCAAAGGTGTACAAGATGAAGTCCTTTGAGAAATTAGGGTTCGAGAGTGATGGTTCTTGGGTAATGGCTTGCTTAATGACTTCAAAATCTACCTTGACTTCACCTGACCAAGAAAATACTTGGCTCTTCTTCAACATGGTGGTGATAGGCTTAATTAAGTTTTCAAAATTAGGTATGAACCTTCTCACAAATATTATCTTCCTAAGGAATATTTGGATCCCCTTATTGTGATTTGATAAGGATAAGGATAAGATAACACTTACTATATCAAGGGCAATGGATAATTCTTCTCTTGAAACAATATGACCTAGTAGTTTGCCTTTATGCATAGATAATACACATTTTTTGGTATTTAAAGAGATCTCACAATATTTACATCTCTAGAATATCAATCTCATATTGTCCATGTGCTCACTAGCATCTTTGGAGAAGAATTCGATGTCATCCAAGTAGACTAACACCATTTGACTTAGTAGCCATTAAAAGTCCATGCCCATTGCTCTTTATAAGGTTACCCTAGTATTGGACAATCAAAAAGGCATATTTTGATAAGCAAATGTGCCCCACTTGGTGATGAAGGTAGTCTTATACTGGTAATCTTCTCTCACTAGCATATAGTTATAACCTAAATATCCATCTAATAGAGAGAATCATTCTAAACCAACACCTACTTATAGTAGTTGCTCTATGGATGGTAGAGGGTCATGATCCTTCAAAGAGACCTTATTAATATCTTTAAAGTCTACACACAATCTAATCTCCCCACTCTTCTTTATAATAGGTATTGGATTAGATACCCATGAGGATTACTTGATTGGGAAGATGATCTTGGACTTAATAATCTTGACCAATTCCTTTCTCATGAGCTCTTTAATCTTGGGGTTTATATGCCTCTAGGGGTTTATATGCCTCTACTTCTACTTGATAGGCTTAGCATTAGCCTCTAGCTCTATAGTTTATTGGGCCAATCTAGGATAAAATACCCTTAAGTCACTATATTCCCAAGAAAATATGTCTATGTATTCCTTACAAAGCTTTATGAAAGCATGCCTTTCAACTTTAGTGCTTACCTTCCAGAGCTTGAGGAGCTTGTCTTCAAAGATCAGAACTTTCTCATAATTCTCTTCATTAGTTGACATCACTACTTTATCCTTCCTCATATGGTCCAATTCATGAAAGATACCTTTTAGGGTGATTATCCCTTTAGGAAGCTTATTAGACCTTAATTGATCCAAAGCTTGAGGAGCTTGTCTTTAAATATCAAAACTTTCTCATAATTCTCTTCATTAGTTGACATAACTACTTTATCTTTCCTCATATGGTCCCCTTCATGAAAGATACCTTTTATGGTGAATATCCCTTTAGGAAGTTTATTAGACCTTAATTGATCAATCTTCTTCTCATAATGATGATATAATTTTTCTTGGTTGAGGGAGGAGAACTCTGCTTCTTGTTATAAAAAACATGTAATATATTTGTCATTTTTAAAGACTTGCCAATGAGCTTCATTATCTAGCACTGATGGTATTATGAACACTTTGACATGTGGTTGAACCTTGATCTTTTTTAATTCATTGGGCATGTCAAAATGAGCCCCTATAGCTGCTAGTCTATTAGCATGTTGATTTTGGCCTCTCAACATTGATTGGATGTTGAAAGCCTCAAAGTACTCAATTAGGTCCCACACTCTATATTTTTATGACTTCATTAAAGGTTTTTTGGTGGCATTCTAACCTCTGACTTGGTGTACAATCAATTCACTATCTCCATGTACTTACAAATGATTACACCCTTCTCTTACTAGCCCATTGAAGGTCATAGATGAGACCCTCATATTCTGCTACATTGTAGGAGTAGCTGAATTAAAACCTATATGAAGAGAAGTACTTATCATTTAAATGGGATATCATCATAACACTTTCACCCACCCTATTTTTATTCCTTTAACCATCAAATAAAAACTTTTATAGACCATTAGGATCTTATTGAGGCCTCATGAGGAAAGAAATGGGTTGGATTTCTTCATGAAAATAGTAGACACCCAAGTCCCTTTTTTCAACACCTTCTTAAGGGTCTGACAACTATTTTTCATCTCATAACTCATCTAAGAACATGTTTGGTACCTCTTCTAGATGAGTGTTCATCTCATATCCCATTGTAAATTATCCTCATCAATGATGGTGTAATTGATGTTGACATTATCTGGTCCATAGGGCTCTATATGGAATTGTGTAATTGGATCAACTTTGATTAACACTTTGTCCCCATACCTTGTCCTAAATTCCATATAAGACTAATCTATTGCAATATATACCCTATATTTGTTGTGAATTCCATGGATAAGCATAGTGTAAAGTGAGGAGGCACATCCAAAATCAATACATCTTGAGCCATCAAGACACTAGGACAAGCTTACAGGGTCATATTAAGGTCCTTGATTATGCTAGATGGCATAGGAGAAGAACCATCAAGTTAAAATACTCTTTTGGACTATGTTTCATATTTCAGACCAAGCTGATTAACTATAGACTTTGGCATTACTGAAGTGCTAGCCCCACTGTCCACTAGGTAATTGTATACTAGAGAATTGCCAATGATTATTGAAATATAGAAGGGAGGAGGATTGATTTATTTACCTAATTTCCCTTCATTTGGCCCTTTGGTAGCATTGGTAAGAACTTTATTCACCTTATTTGGTGGCTTGTTTTCAACATTAATCTTTGATATTCCTTTTTGGAGGATGTTTACCTAGCCAAGCATAGAGAGCATATCCCACATGGGCACACTCACATTTGAATTTTTAATTTGATCAATAATGTTGATGGGTGAACCACCAACCTTTTCTTATGCTTTGGCATCCACCACTATTGCTTGTTGAACTTCTGAGCCTTGGGGCATAAAATATTTTCTTGGTTATGAGTTTTGGGAAGTACTAAAACCTTTAGAGTGATAACAAGTTCATTTGTCTTTATAAATGAAGGAGTAATGGTAGGAATATCTTTCATTACTTCCTAATTACCATTCATGTTCCTTATTTTAAATCTTATGTTTTCTACCACTAGAATATAGGTGTAGCTATAACTAGCTTACTAGTTGGATGCATAACACTCTTCTTGTTCATTGTTCATCATTGTAGCATCTGACTAATTTGGTCCCTTATTAGACCCTTAACCTTATGGAGGTTACTCTATCTTGTTCATCATAGGTACCTCTACATTTTGGGCCATGAGCACTTGGTTGTATCCAAAATTAGTATCTTGTTATCATTGATCATTGAAAGCTTGGTTAAGGCCAAGATTTAGAATAATATGTTGACCAAAGCACTGATTTCAAGCCATGTTACCCTTTGCTTCTCAAGCCACATTATTTTTAATTGGGACCAAGGATTTGGAAGTACTACCAACATTATCATTGTATTTATTCTTTCTATTGTAACCATAATGCCCTTGTCCTTGGTAGTTACCCATATATGGTGGCCTATTTGCTCGAAAGGCTTACTGTTGAGGTTGATATGAACTTTGATAAGGCCTATTGAAATCTTATTGCCTTTTGACATTTACTAGCTCATTCCCCAAGGACTGAAACATGATTTTGACCTCTTGAAAGTTCTTTTGCTCTAGTGAATCATTAGATCCGCTAGTGGAATATTTTTGTTATTTTGGTGTAGGGATTGTAGCAATTGTTGGTGTAGGAGGAATGACATCTAGTGAGGGATAGCAATAGGAGGTAGTCTAATTTGAGAAAATAAGGGCATTAGTGGTCTGGGTGTAAGCTTTTCAGCTTAAACTAGATAATTTTTTGATTTGATGGCCACCTCATACACATCTGGAGGTATATTTCTTCCCATAGATTGGATCATCACTACTATATCACCGTTTAAATCCTTTAAATAATATAGAAAGGCAAAGTTGGGGGTTGGTCTAATTGAGGCTAAGATTTTATCCCATGTTTTTTGGAACCTTGTGTTGAATTCATATATGACTTCATGAGGATCTCTTGAAATGGTTGTTAGTTACTTTGTAAGTGACAAATGATCACTTTTATCCTCAAATCATTTACACAAGGCTTCCCCTAATTGGCCCCATGTTTAAATGGATTGGTAGTAAGGCTGATATACCAATCTAGGGCCTTTCCTTTAAAATAAGTAGCTAATAACCTAATGTCTATATTTTCCTCAGTTACATTATGGATACTACAAGAAATGGTTGTCCATGAGGTACTTAGAAGAAGTCACAGCTTGGTCACCAACATAATAAGGAACACTTTTAAGGGTTGTAACTAGGATGAGATCATATCAAACAAGGTCTAAAGGACTTTGGCCATTAAAATCCACAAAATCTCTAGGGTTTGTCATGGATATGCAAGGGGTTAATAAATGTCTTCTTTTAGGGGTAGGCCTTGAAAATGACTTAGGAGCAAAAGTTCCTTGATATGGATGTGTATTGGCAACCCTTGATATTTTTGATGAATTTAAAGGTAGTTCAATAAATTCAAAGGGAATACCTATTGAAGCTAACCTTTTTGTCACCTTTGGCATGAGATGAAGCTACTAGTCTACACCAAAGTGTTGATTCTTCCTTTTGGAGTTACCATATGTTATTTTTTGGGATCTCAACTACTACAAATTTGATCAAACCGACATCAACTTTGATCAATATTTATTTTAAAATAAATGGGTCCCCCAAGCATGCCAAAAACTATTATAGGCTCAATTTTCACCCTTGAAAAGGGTTATTTAGGTTATCTCTAGTTGAGCTATACAATGGGAACAACCCTAGGCTATGGGTCACTTATGCTGGGGTTACACCTCTTGAGAAGGTTGACTTCCTCTTGATGTTTGCCTAAATTAATGCTTTGTAGGGAAAAGGGTTAGAAAGAGAATAAGGGCTCTTAATAAGGATAAAAGGGTAATGCAACAAAGTTAAATGGACACTCAAATAAGATTGAATATGCACTAGATCAGTAAATGATAACTATGGCTTACTCAATCTCACAATCTCACTAGTTACATAAATATTTCATATAAGAGGTCTAATTATAACACTATTCGAAACCTGCACATTACCTTAAAAAACATCTTTAAAGAAGCAAGCAGAAGGATAGTAAACTAGGAAGAATATCCTTCACAATTTTACCTTACACAAGCATACTAATCACTGATTAAAGATAAGAGATAGGCAAAGAGTTGATCCTATTACTTCAAAAGGTATTTCTTAAAATATTTTGATAGGGTTTAACCATATCAAATGAACACACTTTTGCAAGAGTCTCGATGAGTATCCTTGTCTCAAAAAATAACTACTAAATTCTAAGAGCTAAGAACCTTTACAAAGGATAATGAGACCAAGATATATATGATAAGAAAGTGAGAGAGAGAGGATGTGGGAGTATGACATTAGAAAAAGAACACACTATATTTGGTCATTAATTGAACTTGAGATGCCACCTTTGGTACTTATCTAATGAAAGCCTTAACACCTTTTTGATCAATCAGGGCACTACCCATGACTTGTTGAGTGAGGAAGTCACCAAAGGTTCTAAGGATGCATTGAATACCCCTAGCTAAAGTTCCCAACACTAGACTTTTTATTTGATCCTTCATGCCATCTCTCACTATAATATAAGACTTCATGTTCATGGATCTAATAGAATCATAGATTTATGATTTTTAGGCATTTGTTTGTCAAGACTATGCCCATGCTAAAGGATGAAGACCCTTTGCATTAATCACATCTCTATTTTATCTTCATGTTTAGATCATAGGTCCATCTATAGGTGAAAAACCAATCTAAGGCTATATATTTTCCTATAGTTTCAATATTGGTATAGACCTATAAACTATATAGCACTTTTTTGTATTATAATAGGTCCAAATAGACCCACCTTATCTCTATAGGGCTCAAAATCATGTATATGCATACATGTATCCTTATCAAAATGGAAAACACTACTATATAAATAACTTTGCCTAAGCAAAAATATGAACCAGAGGTCCATATTTAGCCTTAATGGTGATCCATATATGTTACCTAGTTTGACTACATCATTATGTCTATTTCATGGAGTTTAGTTGAGATTTAATGGCGATAGGATGACCCTAAAAGACCTTGTTTTCCATGGTCAAAAATAGATTCTCAACCTCAATCAAAAATCCTAGGCTCACCTTTTTTCTAATTGGCTATTGATATCTGACTTGTCTCATTAATATATTGACCTTTGCTCACTCCACTGATCTTGATCTATATAGATTCGCATGAGTCATTTATCCTCTACCAGTTGAATGTGTTATTGACACTTGTCAATCATGCATTTGATTTTAGGATTTGTTGACCCCTTTAACCTTTACTCGATATTAAATTTGAATGTATGATCAAATGCATGTCATTATATTTTCTTGTGACCCATTGTTTTAACTCTAATGGCTACTTTATGAGATTGAATTTGACATCATATGGACCATATTTGACCTCTTGCAGATTGTATTTGACATCCTATAGACTTTCAATTTTAAACTCTAATAGATTATTTCTTGATATTTATTTTTACATTATAACAAATGTCTTATGTTGTAGGACTAAATTTAAAGGCCTATAACTTGAAATGCAAAAGTCATGGAGGCACCAAATTTTTAGGAGATATTCTTGAGAGTTATAGGTATGAACCCATTTGATCCACTAGTCCCAAGAGATTTCTAAGTGTGTCTATAAAATGCTCAAGTTGACTGGTCTATTCATTCATGCTTGACTTCTTGATGATGGTCTAGTTTATTTGGGTAAGTATGGGAAAATTAGTGAAATTTGACTAAGGAGCCAACTTTGAACATGCATAAATTATACCGTGCTTTGGTATATGATATAAAATTTAGCACACATTTTCTTGGGACTAAAATGAATAAACCTATTATAGGATTAATTTGACCCTTAGAGAGGGGTTTTTAGGCTCTCTCCAACTAAGCTATAATATTGGGACAATCTCAAGTTGTGGGTAACCTATGTTAGGATTGAACCTCTAGAGAAGGCTAGCTTCCTCTTAATGCTCACCTAAGACTAATTATTAAATAATGATTCATAGGGAAAGGGGTTAGAAAGAGAATAAGGAATCCTAATAAATTTAACTAGGTGATGCACCAAACTTAAGAGGGAAACTCACATAAGCTCAAACACACACTAGACCAATAGAAGACAATACTAGCTTACACAACCTTATGATTAAGCTAATTTTCATAAGTATTTGATAGAAGAGGTTTAGAATATAAATATAATCTAGACTTGTAAATAATATTGAAAAATCCCTAAACAAAGTTTAAAAATAAGGACCATGGATGAGGAAGATTCTCCTTCACACAATGCCATAATGCAAAACTTGTCAAACACAGACTCAAGGTAGAAGGTAGGTAAATAAATACCTTATTAATATGAGAGGTAGTTCTTACAAATGATTTATAGGGTCGAGCCTAATAAAGCTAAACATAATTTGTATTATCTCAAAGAATTTCTCGTATCTCAAAAAGATAAAAAAAAGTCTAAAATTTGAGAACCCCTTAAATAATGGAAAGAAAGGGATAATATAGAAGAATGGGAAGAGAGAGAGAGAGAGAGAGGGGGGAATACATTGTTCATGACAATAAATGAGCTATTAGCTTCAAGAGATGTTTCACCAAGATTTTGGTCTAATCAGAATAGGTTATTATGAGCAAGATATTTGTGATTTGCCAAAATAGCCTCTAAATCATTCCATTGGTTGAACAAACTATACTAAAATACAAGAGTTTGTCAAAGGTGGTAAGTCATGACCTTATTGGAAATGAATGCTCCAACCAATTTCCAATTCCATAAGTCCTACTTGGATCCTCCACTAGATCTCATTATGAGGATACCATACTCATATCTTCAAACTACCAAGGACACATCATGTCTATTTTGAGCTGTAGTTTGTTGAGGACATGATGTGGGGATGATCTTCTCATTAATCATATATTTTATCTATGCATTAGATCTTGGACTAAAATAACTATAGGTGAAAACCAATCTAAGGATATGGGTTTTCCTATAGTTTTATATATGTATATAACACTCTATTTAATGTTTGGTCTCATATGAGTCCACATCAAGCTCTTTTCCTTTACTTTTTCCACCAATTCGGGTTGGACCTGAGTTCAATTCCTTTAATCCTACTTGACAAGTTGGGTCCATTCTATTTTATCAACTTTTATCAAATGTCTCAACTCACTAATTTTCTATTGGATATAGGTAACTGACCCAGATCATTGACCCCTTTAACTCTATTTCACTTTATCTAATTTTGAAATCTGATTAAACATAGACTGTGGATCTTTGGAACCCATTGCCCTAAGATCAATTTTTCACTGATTCTTGGGACTCATTGACCATTTTACTTAAGCTCCCATGTGCTTGATACTTGTCAATTTTATGTTCCTTCTCAAGTTACCACTAAGGATTTTGGATCCAAATAGTCACTTTATGGGTTTAAAAAATTATGTTTGCAAAGATGTCTACCATTTTTTGACCTACTTTGTAATTTTATAACTTGAAGTGCAAAGATCATGAGGACACAAAACTTGCATGGAATGGACCTAATGCTAAAAGAAACAATCCCTTTTAATCTACTAACCATTTGAGCTTTTTGAGTGCTTTTATAAAATGTTAAATCTAATTGATTTGGGTGATCTTGTATGACATCTTGACAATGGTCTAGTCTAAAATGGATAAGTATAGAAACTTAGTAAATTTTGTATTAGGAGCTAAGTTTGAACATATGTATCTTCTTTTATGATTCATTGCATGAGCTAGAACTTGGTGCATATGAACTAGAATCTAAAATGAATAGACTCATATTATTGTTTCTTATTGAGACTACCACATGTGTGAGATCTAGTTTCATGAAAATACCTTCTCGGCTTTCTTGCCACTGAAAACAAACATCTAGAAAAGCTTTGGATGGAAGAAGTGGACTAGATGAATTTCATGCACTCTCAAGATTATCTTAAGCACTCCATAAGGTCACTACATATCTAAACCAGTCTTTAGAAATTGATGAATTATACTTCAGGTGAACTTAAAGTGCTTCAAAAGCTTTTGTGAGCTTCACATTTTCTCCATTCCACTCATTTTATCTAGAGCTAGTTTAGACCATTTTGATCATTTGACCAATCAAAAAATATATCTCTTTCTCTATGTTAAGATCATTATCAACTAGGCACATGATTTATATGTGGGCCAAATATCTCCAAAAATACCCATTTGACCCATTATTCTTGACTCATCCACACATGGTAATGGTGATGTCAGCAAAATGCCTACCTAGAATTTTTGTCACTAGACCCAAAATGTCTAGATGAACACAATGAAGGACTAAATGAATGTTATGAACTTACATATTCATTATAATAAATATTGATACCCCGTAGGTTCTCTATAACACTTTAGACCTGTCCTTTATAAATTGGCAAATTACACTTTAAGTTAAATTAAAGTGTTTTAAAATCTTTGTGAGCAAATTAAGATCCTTGAACCACTCACTCCATCTAAAAAAATTGTTCATCTACTCATCCATTATCAACCTAGGCTATTTAGGCACAAGTTTGGTATGTGGGCCAAAAATGGCCAATAATTACCACTACATTTGGTCCTGACTAAGCCTATAAAGGAGGTATAGTGAATGAAAGTGTATTTAATACAGGCCTAGTTAGAGTATAGATTGTAATATATATGGGATAAGATGACTTAGTTGTTCAAGTTTGAGCTCCTGAGGATGAAGCTCTTGCTTAGACATCCAACTGATATTTCTCTTTTATCCTTTCATATTCAGTCATACATGCAACAAAATCTAGCTTTATGTTTTCAAAATTGATAATCATTAATTTGAACAACAATAATATTTTGTCTATCAATTTCTTATGTAACACAATAGAATCCCTAAGGAATTAATTCAATGATTTTACTTGTGTTACTTTATCATTATCAAATTGATCAATTTAATAACTTGATCACTACTTATTAAAATTTTACTTTCAACTTCTACCTTGAAACTATTGGCAACAATATGAAGAAAATTATCAAATAATCGTCTAGTTTAAACCTACCTAAGTGGTATATGTATGTTAATAATGTGCATATATCCAAGTATTTGGATGGAAATTTTCTCTTTGATCATTAATTATTTAATGAACTCTTTCATTTGTTTATGTGATTCCATTAGATGAGCCTTTTATTGGTCACATAATTGTGTGCCAATGTGAGGTCTAGAAGTCATAGTAGATTAAGATTTTGATATGTTTCTTGTATTATTAACTTATTGATGAAGTGTAACTTGGAATTTAGGGTCTTTATATATTTATATAAAATCACTACAATTCCCTATTATGTTTTTGAATCTACCCTTGATTGACATATAGAACATATAATGCTATAAAGGGTCTTAGCTAAAACTGCATATTATTCAATATATCATTCTGGGACATATTTTGGCTTGTGTGTCTAGTATTTGATTTGTTTTTGATAAACCATAAAACATATTCTTCATGACTCCTCTAGTGGCATCAACCATAGAAATAGGGTACTCTTGGATCTCATCTTCCTCTCCAAGCATATATTTCATCTTCTTTGTTAGTGAGAAGATATCTTATTCTCATATAAAATTAGTTATCTTCCCTATTATTATTACTATTATTCTCCTCAATGTTTTTAGTTTATTTAAGATTTCATCAAATTATATAGTTAACTTGGGTTCCTCAGTGATAATCAAATCTTATCTAGTTGACTAATTTACTTGCATTTATTGTATCTATAAGGGAGTCAATAGAAATCCCTAAGAAGAGGTATGAGTGTATGAATAAGAGGTAAAGGGTGAGGTTATTTGAGGTGGAGTCATGAGGATGGAGGGATCTAATGAGGGAATATAATTAGGATATGTGTATGGTGAAGGGAAAGGTGGGATGGTAATATTCTCTTTGGACATCTTGGTCTTTAGGGGAATCTTGAGTGCATATTTTTGAGGTAAGGAGACTCATAGACTGGTGACTCTATTTCAACAGCTTGTTTTATTGACAACCCTAATTGGGTAGAAATTTATACTTGTAAAGGGATCATGGAAAAAATTGATTGAGACACTAGATTTTTAAAATGTGGTCTAATCAATGTGGTTCTTAAGCTAGGTGTATAAAAAATAGTCTATGTAATGGCATCCCATGTTAGTCATTGAAATACATATGTAATGGGTGTATAATTGATAGCCATGGGGTCAATGGTGGAAGTAGTAATATTACTGATTGAAAAATCCAAAATTGAAATACATGCAAGAGTAGAGACATTAAAAATACTAGTGGAGTCCAACAAAGTAGTGGAGTTGAAGGTAAAAATAGAAAAATTAGAAACATATGAAAAAGGGGAGGCATTTACCTATATTGAATATGATGAGATGATCATAGGATGGTAAATTGGATCAATTTATGTAATCACTAAAGTGTCAACTATTTTGTATGTCTAATGCACACCGTTGTCCATAAAAATATCTTGGTATTTTTTTCCAACCTAAACTTTTTATATATTATGGGCATGAGGAGGATTAAGGCTTAAATTCTCAAGGGTTCCCTATGGAGGCACCTTCTAGTAAATATAAAATGCAGTGTCTACTTCTAGGTCATATTCATAATTTTCCTCTAAATCTAAAATTTCAACAAATTCATCAAATTATCTTATGATAAATATTCCTTCACATAGTCATCTCTTGTGTCAGAGTGAGGGATGTTTGGTGATATGCATGAGTATGAGTGTGGCCTCTCTTCTTATTATGTGACCCTAGGGGTATACCAAGTGGTAGGAGAAGACCTTTGTACATAAGTTACCATGAGAGGGGTAATTGATATAGTTGTAATGTGTACATGAGGAGGGGAAAATGAATGAATAATTAGTGGAGCCTAAGATGGTAGAGGTGTGAAAATTATTAGTGTAAAGTAAAGTTTAAATTTGGTACTATGGGCATACTTGTGTCTAGATCATTTTTCCCTACATCCTTTGGTTTTGGAACATTATTGAAGACCCTTGATTTAAATTCATTAGTTTCTTCTTTTGTTTCCTTCTCTTCCTGGGATTAATTAACTTGATTATATGATTTTCCCTCTTACTCTATCTCTATTGTATCCTCCCTTATAAATTAGTTAATTACCTCCTTTGGCAAATGATAAGAGTAAAAAATAAGATTCCCCTTCTGATTTGGGATAAATTTATTATTCTAAATAATTTGGAGGGGTGTCGATTAGATATTTTTTCATCTATAATATAGCATTGGGTGAAAAAATGGTTTGGAATATGTATTATCAACCCTAATCGATGTGTGTCATATTATTTAGGTGAAAAATGGAATCTTTTGAGGTTAAGAATTTTTTGACAATAACTAAAGGACTAATGGAAATTATCACTAAAGTAAGATGAAAATAAAGATAATTCAAAGAGAGGTGACCTAATATAATCTTTTAGATATGTTAAACCAAGGGGAAAGACCTTATATAAAAATAAAATTAAGATGTAATGCATAATCACCTTAGATAACATAGATCTAAGTGGTAGATTCAATAACAATGATCATTTTGCCCAATTTTTTGTCACTATAGTTACAATCACAAGGTACTCACAATTTAAATAAAGATTGCAATAATCTGAAATGAGAATATATCCACATGAAGGTTCAAAAGGTTATGCACAAACATCCAAAAAAATTGAAAAACATGAATCAAAATTTATAAACAAATATATACATTAGCCCATGAGTTTGAAAATTGATTCAAGGTTTGCACAAATTAAATGAACAAATGATGAATAATTTAGGTATGATATACACTTTTTAGTCTATAATTCTCATTAAAATAAGGTAGGAATAAATTTGTATGTAAAAAAATATTTTGACTAAAGTAATCTTTGTTAGTAAGCCTTATCCATTAGGAAAACATATACGATATGTAAAATAAAAATAGAATGAATTAAATTCCAACTTATTCAAATTCTACATGTCCTCACACAAACACTCACAATGATATGAATAAAATTTGACAATACACCAAATATTTCACCCCCAAATTAGTCCCAAAATATATGCCAATAATCATTCACACAATACTCTTAAGTGACCTCATAAATAGATAAATTTCATAGAAAAAAATCATTTGAAGTATTTTATAGCTCTATTCCATTAAACTTACACACCATATTAGGGATTAGTAACCATCAAAAACTTCATTGAAAACTCCCCACTTATTGAGTAATTCTTTGCAATTTCAATCTACAAATCACTGTGGAAAGAAAGCATTAACATGTTAATAAAATTTTGAAAAAATATATATACAATTCCATATATGGATCTCAATATATGATAGATTATTTTATAAAATATCCTAATTAATAAAATACTCCATCTACTTGTAATTACTTTCCTTGCCTCTATATAATATTCCAAATGAGATCACATTAAACTCTAAAGAGGAGTTTACTATTTGTAAGTGGATGCATGTTACATCAAAATGATCACCTCTCTTCCTTATACATGCACAATTGTTGAATTAATTACATGGAAAATATGATGATAAGTCACTATAGATCTTGAATTTTCAAAAAAATATTCATCTATGATCACACTTTTTACTTTGAGAAAACACATAGTTCACATGCAATTTATAATGATAATTTTAACTTATTTGAAATGCATATATCTCTAATATAAACCTTATGAACTATGTGAACTTTTCATGAAATTATGAGAGACTAGGAAAAGAGGTATTCATCATTAAATTCAATTTTCAAGTCCATGTACATAATATTTAACCTAATTTAATTAATTGCTCAACATTATCATTCATGTTATGTGTGTTGTAAACACTATTTTTCCACATATTCATTTAGTTTTAAATCTTCAAAAATGGTGCTAATTTGTTAAATCACTTTTGTGTTCCATTTTTTTCATGAGTGGCTATAGAGATACAAAATTCAGATATGAACAAGTCCAAAGATATGTAATATTTTTTTTAAAACTTGATATTAAAATGTAGATGTTAATGAGACCTTTCCAATGAGACCATCTATCCTCAAATTATATTTGTATAATTCAATTTTTGGCAATTTTTTCCCTTATGATAATAGACTTGGATGTCCTCTATGACAGAATGTTGTGGATATGCTTATAGAATTTGTTATCTATATAAATATTAATATCCAATCTTCACATGGAAACTAGCATCGGCTTGGTCTTACAAATTTCACATAAATTTATTTATTTATTTATTTTTATATTGTGCTCAATCAAATCATGATACATGGCTACTTTTTTTAATCATATGGAATAGGGTATGAAGAGAATTAAACATTATCAGTAGTATTTTATTATCTTGTGGATTATTGGATGCATTAAATTTAAATTTTATATCCTCACAATACTTCCTACCTTTTTCATTTGTCATTAATGAATGTGTCATAAATTGATCCCTTGTGACCTTCACATTTACTATATTTATTTTCTTAGGGCCCGTTATTTAATTTTTTTAAGATGACACATGACATCATTTCAAATTAGTTTTGACCTATATTTTACTGACATTTGACATAATATAATTGATTAAATTTTATGTATTCCATTCTTGTTTATTGTGAATTTATGAAACCTATGTTCCCTCTTCTAAGAACTATGAGTGATGCATAGTTTGATCACATAAGTCATATATATATATATATATATATATATATATATTGGTGAAATTTTAAATAACATCATATTTTACAAAAAAAAAATCATGGGGCATCATGTCCATACACGTGGAAAAATCATGTTGTGTCTAGGTCATAAGATGATGGTTTGAAAGATGTAAAAATTAGTTTCATGTTCATGGGGTTATGTCATCCATAGAGTTAATTGATATCACCTTAATAATTATGTATCCCATAGCCAATACAAATGGGGCATGAGGAGGATTTTAGTTGACCACATGGTCATGGGATCTATTGAATCTTTATTTTGATTTACAATGTATTGTGGCCTTTCAATTGTGACACGTGGTGAATTATTATTGGCCATGCTTTCATGGTGTCATATACTACATATCAACCTTAGTATGGATCATGCATACCATTTATACTCCTAATTCTACCTTAATGTCACATTGAGATCCAAAAATAAAATATTCACTAAGTATTTAATGTGTGTGCACTCTAGATTGACCCAAAGATCTCCTTAGTATCATACATTCCAATCTAATGACTATGGTGCAACCACCAATTGAGACCAATATGAGTAATGTGAGATATAATTAAGGTGTTCATGAAACTATAATTTATTATAACTAAGTGAATAAAATCTTAGGTACATATTAGGGTGAATACAAGGTCACAATAATTATGAATGTGGCACATGGATTATAAACTTGAGATGTAAATTTTAAAAGGTCTATTCAATACAACCATTGGGACATAGGACCTAGGCTTTGCAAGGGACCATGGAATCTCAATGGGAAAATTGTGAACATAAGTTACAATGAATAATTAATTTAATCTAGGCTTTAATGAATCATAATTACATGAGACAACTTAGTGACAATAAGAGTAAACCAATATATGGATTTTGACTAAAGGATATAGTGAGATGAGAACTAAGGATCATACTAGGGAGATAAAAATAATAAAATTAAAATTATAAGGAACATATGAGAGTAACCAATACATGTGTATAAACTCTAAATACATCTATCTTTTCCTCATATGGACCTACAAATGTTTTATAACATATTTCACTTAACATTGGCTCTAGTTGTGGGATGTGTACCACTTGTGGGTATGAAGATATCTCAAAAGGTGAAGTAGACATGTGCCTTATTCCCACCAAAATCAATCATCAAAATTATTCTAAATCCTTGAACTGAAACATGGATAAAATGAACTTAGACATAATCATGGCCTACAAATTACTATGATAGTGCATCATATATTCAAAAAAATAACACCACAAAATAAAAAATAAATAGGAATGGTAAAGAATAAATCCCACTTATATACACTACACAAATTATTGAGATTTATCTCGTATGCACATGCTAAGATGACCTAAAACTATCCTCTATCTCTCAAAAAACTAGGACTCAAATACATTCAATAAAATAGATATTGCATATACTTGGAAAATTAAGTAAATACCAATTATATCCATATATATAACAAAGGGTAACCTAAAAATCAAATGTCAATAGGAAAGGTTTCCAAAACCTAATCCTATCACATAAGGATATAGTTCTCACTAGACCTCAACAAAGGTAAATGGTTATAACTATGGATGTAACTATGGTTGTAAATATGCAAGTATATGAAATGGTTGTAAATGGGTATAAATAAATAAAATGATGGTCAATGAAACCCAAGGTGATTAATGTCAAGTATAAACAATACTATATATATACCAACTTATTTGGTAGAAGAAAAATCCTAAATAAGGATACACACAGACTTTCATGAATAAATAAGGAACATCTAATTTAATAATTAAAAAAATGAAAGAGTATATAGATATAATTACTTACCTTGAAGTGGATAGATATAAAGCTCTTTTAATCCAAATTTATTAATTTAAGATACTATGGCTAACAAATAAGGAGGCAAACATGTTTGAGGATGTATTGTATCTTTTATCTAAGATATATAGGTATGTGTTTATTTCTTGTCCATTTTATCATTTTTGTTAAAAAATGAACTAGACTAGGAAATATAGGTTCCAAGGAAAATTTTTGTAGTTTAATTTTCCCCAAAAAGCATCAAAATGATGAGAATAATAGGATGGGAAAATAATAGTTGAAACAAGGTAAAAATATGGCCAATGGAATTTGTTAGTCATGGAAAAAAATCATATCCCTTAAAAAACTATATCAACCAATCAATATAGCTTGTAAGGGAAAAAATAAATTATTGGTCAATATCATAGGGTATGGTTGATACATTTAGGCAAAGGTTGGATGATACAATAGAAAATGGGTAAAATGGTCAATACCCTAGTGTATGGTTAATGGAGTTAGACTAAAAATGATGGCCAATGCAATTTAGCTTACCATGGCTAATACCATAGGGTATGGCCAATGTATTGGGATTAATAGGTGGCCAATACTATGTGGTATGGACAATGTAGTTGAGTGATATGCTAGCCAATACCATAGGGTACAACTAGTGTAGTAAAAATATTTCATTGGTTGGTACCATATAATATGGCTAGTGTAGTAGGAAAATTAAGCATGGCTAATGTAGTTAAATGCTTGGCCAATGTAGCATAATAAGGGGAATTTATTTTATTTTATTATTTTCCTTTAGTTTATCAACTTTTCATATTTTTTGATAATAAACTAATTGTTCTTTGTTATTTGGTATTTCTTAGAGATGATGGAACTTGTGGTGGAACATATATGTTATTTGGTTTTCATATCTATTTGATAGATTATTAGCATCAAACCAAGATCATTTGGTCACACTAAGCTTTCACAATATTATGTGAATGTGATGTATGGCCTTAAATATAGAGCTCATCACAATGTTCTTGGGGAAATATGAGTGAACTAAAAACACTTTTATATGGGAGTTGTAGGCGGATACTATAGATGTGGCAATCACCTTAGAGTATGTCCTTTCAATTTTTGGGTTGCCTATTATTGTAACTCTTATGTTACATGGAATGGAAGATACCATTGATGAGTGGAGAGAGCTAGACTAATGGTTTATTTTGTCAAATTATAATTATGATCATAAGCTCATCATACATTTGTTTCATGTAAACATGTCAGGTATTATGGATATCTAAAAATCTCTCATTAAACTTATGACTACATGAATATTGTGTCATAAGTTTGGTGGATATATTTCAATGTAAATTATTGCCATGTGTTGATATATATTAGAGTAGGGACTATTGTTTGATATGGAAGTCATTAAATAGGTATATCTAGTGCACAATTTTTATAACAGTGTGAGTTACGACCAATAGACTATGGGCCTTATGATTATTTTTTCCATTTTATATTTATGATAGGTTATTTATGTATAGATTGATAGGGTTACCTCATGTGATTGATGATCATTTCTCACAGGTGAGAAGATGGTCTCAAGACCATAATACCTAAGTCATCCCACATGTACCTACATTATATACCATCATATGGGATCAAATAGTATGGACAGCTTACAAAGGCACTATGGATGCATGGTCATCATGGCAAACCATCGTGTAGGTGAGGGGATAAATTTGTATCACCAATCTCTTCATATAGTAGGTAGAACCACATCTTTATTACTACATCCTAGGGGAGTTTGGTCTGGCATACCTAATAGCATTGTTGACTTTCCTACAATATTAAGTATGGTATGTTAGGGAGAACCAAAGAGTGGAGAGATGAGGAGTGTCAAATACAATCTTAGTAGTGAAACCTTATTATTACATTAGGCTATATGTTGATAGATGTATAAAAAAATATCACAAGGAGAGGGTAGAGGTGAGTAGGAAGTAACCATGATGGAAAGGTAGAGATATCCCCAAGTAGGCCCAATAGAAAACTATATGATGTAGAAGTGAGCATCTAGATCAGATTTGTAAGTCATAATGGTTCTATGAGGAATATGGTGGGGACTTTCACTAGTACACAACCATGAGATCACACGTGTCTTTGGCATCCAAGGTGATGGTACTATTGGCTATTTTTTGACCTAAATACAAAGATTTGAAGGACTGAACAATGTTCCTAATTGAGAGAAGGACCCAATGATAAAAGAGGGAGATAATATGAATTGAAATGATTTTTAAACACTTTAAGCAAGCTAAAATTTTAATTTTATTAAAAGAGGGATATCATATGACTTGCAATGATTTTGAAACACTTTAAGAAAGATTAAAGTGTAATTTTATTAATCTTAGAGAAATGGGTCTATAGAGTAAATGGAGGACCAAATAAAGTTTATATAGGTAATATTGTAGTTCAGATCATGGAGAAGTTTGCTTATGCCTTAGGAAATCATTTTAGCTTCCAAATATCAAGAAAAATCTCAAAAAAACAAGTCTAAGGAGTCATACCATCATCAATATGTCACTCAGAAATAGATTGGTTAGCTTGTTTGCACATTTGATAAGTATGATCAGAAAGCCTTGCAAGCCCTTGGGTTATGTGGACATGTTTCTTTTAGTACTTATATCATCCCTTACAAGATTCATGCCTTCATGTTTTTTCCACTTCAAGATCGAAGCCTTCAAATTTGACTCAATAAAGTGAGATGTTATGTAGATGTCAATTTTAAGCTCAAGCAAAAATCCAATGATCTTTAAAGTTTGACGGTCTCATAGATGTCAATAACATTAGCATGGATGTCATTAATGGTCATGTAGACATTAAAATAAATCTTAGGTAAAAAATCATGTGAGCTTAAAATTGATAATCGCACAAATGTCAATACCTGTCACATGAATGTAAAATGATAGGCACGTAGATGCCAATTTTAAGACATGATAAAAAGCCATTAGACTTCAAAAGACAAGTAGATCTGACATTCATTTTTTTAATGTATAACTAGATCCCATGGTCGGAGATGGTCAAGAATTCAACATGTCTAAGTCTTAAATTGATAGCCAATGAATGAGGGCAAGCTCAAGAATCTTTTGACAGAAGTTGATAGAGTAGTTTTAAATCATAAGTAGGTAAATACATAAAGAGACGAGTCTAAATATGATCCAGGTGAAGCTAGAATGATTATTTTAGGTTTGAAGGGTTTCACTAAGGTTTATTTTGGACCTCTAGTTTAAATATCTAGAACTTATAAACTATGTTCATTATTATTTAAAGGAGGTCATCATGTGTAGTGAGTTCTTGGCTTCCAGTATGCACAAAGGTAGATAAGGTTTAAACCTATTATAGTTTAGAACAAGACTATGTGGCCTATGAGCTTTTTATAAATAAGGAAACTATAGGAAAACTAATAATATGATTTTTTTTCAATCTATAAAGAGATCTATGCTCAGATATTGGGATACAAATGGGTACATTTGGCCACTCAAAATAGACCAAAGCTTCTCTATCAATTTCAAGGCATAAAGGATTTATTCTCATGACAGATTAAGTAGAGGTGTCATGGAGTCCTAAGATGATGACCTGGTGGTTGGATAAAGATCATAGAGCATTAAATTCTTTTTCAAATCTTTTGAAATTCTACCTTCTTAATAAGATCATGACTTAGAATCCTTGAGAATGTTAATTCATCAAGATCAGTTGAACCTCATTCAATGTTTTATATCTTCTCAGTTCCTTCTCTCTCTCATCCCTTTTTTTATAAATATAGGCTTCTAAGCCTTGAAAACAACTTGGTAATCCATTTTTTCGGCATGACCAGACTCTATCTAGATTTTTCTTGTAACATCTTTTGATGCTATAAATATTGAATTCTATCATTTTCTAAGCTAGATTGAAGTGTGTTCCATGAATTCATGTACTATGTATAAATGAATGTATGTTCCTTGCTTATGTCTATTTTTTTATCACCTTCAAGAAGTGCTTAATAGTTCTCATAGGTCATTATAAGTGCAATTTATAGTTTATTATCTAGCTTGAAAGTGGATATTTGCCCTCTCTTGCTAATTTGATAGTTGATTAATGCCTTATTATAAAATATTTATGTGAGATTGATATTATTTAGTATTAAAAGTGTTTCATAATGTGTTTTTGTGATTTTGAGTGATCAAATAATTGGTGCATCACCGCTTTTACATGTTTTATAAATTATTATCAAAGTCTTTCTCCCTTTTCCAATCAAGTGCTAGTTTAGGTTTAGTTTAGGTGATAAATCCATAAGGAATCTAGCCTTCTCCAAAGTTTTGATCCATTATTAGGATACCCACAACCTAAGATCAGTCCTAGTTAAACTAGATCTGAGTAAAAGACTTGAACAATCTTCTACTCAACTACGTGTAAATCTAGAACACTAATAGTTTTAGCATGCCTCATGGGAAAATGAAGCTATTCTTGGTTAAAATTATATTTTAAATAGTGTTCTTCATGAATAATTTGGTTATTCCAATCTAAATCAATTGCTTTTAATGGTTCTAGCAGTTTCCAAGTAAGCCTATTTCATTGCACTATCCTTATGTTGTTTTCATGGCTATGTATGAGTAAAATCCATATGTTATATCTCCTTATCAGCCTTATGATGAATCATACTAGCCATATTATGATCCATATGAGCCTAATAATCCTTAATAGGAATTTTATCAAAGCTATGATGAGCCTTATTGAGTTTCCCATGATCCTTATTATCAAGAGCATGACTCTTACCTTCCTTATGAACCATATCAGTCTTAAGACCATATTTCACCTTTCCCATGTGGCTATGATGTTTCATATGAGAAATATTTTTTACAATAAAAATGGATGAGATAGATTTCAAACTTATAACATATGCAAGAAAAGTATGTTTTGATTCCCAGTATGAAGAAGTGAATGAATGGTTTTAAAATGTGTCTAATGATCTAGAAGAGAGGCATGAGTTTTGTACCTTTGTATTCGAGAATATGAAGGATTTGGAGAGACAAAAAAATTAGTTTGATCATTTGTCTTAAGAACCTTCTTGTATTTCTTACTAGTCTTCTTATGCTCCTTATTCTCATGAAGTTCTTGACCAAGCCTAGTGTGTGCCAATGAAGATTCCTAGTTAGAGTCAAGAAATTATTCAAGAAGCTAAATGTACAAATTAAAGATCCTATTCAAGAGAATAAACCTTTTCATAGTTTCCTTTATTCACCACTTAACCCTAAAGCACAAGTTGTCCATAAGGGCAAAAAGGTTTTAGAGCTTGATGAAGTAATAGACAAGTGCAAAGAGCATAATGTGGAGGTCTACATAAGTTTCTCTTTTCCTCCTCTCCAAAAACCCCTACATGATTCCATTTGCCTCAAGATACCAGATTATAATCATGATCAACATTCAATAAATAATTAGTATAAGATAAAGTCATAAATAAGGTTGAGATATCTCCACTTGAGAAGGACCAATATACCTTATAAAATGATATTATTGAGATTGACCCAAGTAAAGAGCAAAAATATGATTGGTAGCTATATTTTGAATCTTTGCAAGAGATTGAAGATCTTCGTAATGATACGTTGCCCATTAGAGATCATGTTATTGAGAAGTTTATTCAAGAATCACCTATTAGAGATCATGATGTGGCTTAGATTGACTATTTAGAGCTTCCTGAATAGCTTGATGAACTTGTAGTAGTTGATAATAATGATGAGGTCATTTAAGGACAATGCATAAATTAAATATCACTTGACAAGGTTGTAGTTGACAACCAACATGAAAAAAAACCTAAATGGAAGATGAGTTTGTATTTATTGGTGAATAATTTATTATCAAGGACTCATTTCAAGAGATGTTAGGTGAAAAAGTTAGCAAGAAGTGTGCCTCTTCAAAGGTCATGTTTTGAAAACATCCTACTTTGTAACTTGTGCCTTCTTTTAGAATTATAAAATTTATGAATTTCCCTTTTGATCTAGGTGGATCATGTTTTGTCATGGTTAATTAGGTTATTTTGTTTATATTTTATCCTAGATAATTGCTTTATTTGTAGATATACTTTGTTAAGTTAGTTTCCTTTCTTTATTTTGTTTCCTTCCTTGTTTTGGTGGAGTTTGGTATCTTTGTAAATCAATAGGCTCATTACAGTCATGGAATAGGTGTGTTATCTATTATGAGTCAAACATCATATACATGGTCTGATTTTGAGTATAAAAGCTATGTTTCCAAAATGATTCACCAAAGATGTTGGTCATTTTTGGACCTACCTACAAATATTTGAAGGACTAAGAAATGTTCCTGATTGAGAGAAGGAACCAATGATAAAAATATATCATATCACTTATAATTCTTTTGAAACACTTTAAGAAAGCATAAACTATAATTCTATTGATTTTAGAGAAATGGGTCTATAGAGTAAATAGAGGATCTAGATAAACTTTGCACAAGTAATCTTGTAGTTTAGGTCATGGACAAGTTTTCTTATGCCTCAAGAAATCATTCGAGATTCCAAAGATCAAGAAAAAGCTCAAAATAACAAGTCTAGGGAGCTAGACCATCATCAAGACATCACTCAAAAATGGTCTGGTCAACTTGTTTACACATTTGATAAGTATTCTCAAAAATCCTCACAAGACCTCGAGTCATTTGGACATGTTTCTCTTAGTACCTAGATCATTGCTTGCAAGTTTCATACCTTCACACTTTTTCCAATTTGAGATCCAAGCCTTCAAATTTAACCCAATAGAGTGAGACATTCATGCAGATGTCAATTTTATACTCAAGAAAAAATCCATTATTGCTTGAATTTTGACTATCTTGCAGACGTCAATGAAATTCATGTGGATGATTGATGGTTGCATGGATGTCAAAATAAATATCAATCAAAAAAATCATGCAAGCCTAAAATTGACAATTGTGTAGATGTCAATGTTAGTCATGTGAACATGTAGATATCAATTTTAAGGCATGGTAAAGAGCCATTAGATTTTAAAAGCCAAGAAGATTTGATGGTCAACATTTAAATGTATAACTAGATCCAATAGTGTGAGATGGTTAAGAATCTAATAGGTCTAAGTCATAAGTTGATAGCCAATAAATGAGGGAAAGATCAAGTAACTTTCAATGAAAGTCAACAAAGATGTTTCTCAACATAGGTAGATAAATACATAGAGATCCAAGACCAGATATGATCTAGGCAAAGCTAGAATGATTATTTTAGGTTTGAAGGGTGTTGTTAAGGTTTAGTTTGGACTTTTGGTTCAAACATATAAAACATATGGACTACACTCATTATTCTTTAAATGAGGTCATCTAGTGTAGTGAGTTCTTAACTTCTAGTATGCATAGAGGTAGATTATGTTTAAGATTAATATAGCTAAGAGTAAGACTATGTGGCCTATGATCTTTCTATAAATAAGGTAACTATAATAAAACCAATAATATGATTGGTTTTCAATCTATAAAGAGATATGTACTCAAATATTATGATATAAATAGGTACATCCAACCACACAAAATATACCAAGCATCTCTATCAGTTTCAAGGCATAAAAGATTTGTTCTTATGATATATCAAGTAGAGGTGGCATGGAGTCTTGATATGATGACTTGGTGGCTAGATAAAGATCATGGAGCATTAAATTATTTTACAAAGCCTTTAAAATTTTTCCTTCTTGATAAGATCATGACTTAAAATCCTCTAGAATGTTAATCAATCAAGAGCAGTTGGACCTCATTCAATGTTTTCTATCTTCTCAATTCCTTCTTTCTCATCCCTTTTTTATATAAATATAGGATTCCAAGGCCTGAAAATAGCTTGGTAATCCCTCTTTTTGGTATAACCAGACTCTACCTAAATTTTTATTGTAACATCTTTTGATGTAATAAAGACTAAATTTTGTCATTTTCTGAGCTAGATTGAAGTGTGTTCCATGAATTCATGCACTTTGGTTACATGAATGTATGTTCCTTACTTATGTCTATGTTTTTATCACCTTCAAGAATTGCTTAGTAGTTCTCACGGGTCATTATAAGTGTAATTTATAGTTTATTACCTAGCTTAAAAGTGGATATTTGCCCTCTCTTCCTAATTTGATAACTGATAAATGCCTTATTCTAAAATATTTATGTGAGATAGATATTATTTGGTGTTGAAAGTGTCTCATAGTGTGTTTGTGAAAATTTGAGTGATTAAATCATTGGTTCATCACCTCTTTTACATGATTTATAAGTTATTGTCAAAGTCTCTCTCCCTTTTCCAAGAAAGTACTATTTTAGATTTAGTTTAGGTGATAAATCTAGAAGGAAATTCAGCCTTCTGTAAAGGTCTAATCCATTATTAGGATACCCACAACCTAGGATCAGTCCTATGTTGGACTAGATTTGAGTAAAAGACTTGAACAATCTTTTGCTCAGCTATGGTGCAAATCTAGAACACCAATAGGTACTACTATATGTATGTAAAGATTTATTTTATGCTATCAATTTTTCTCCCTTGAGGTTGAGATATACATGTTTAGTACTAGTGATAGATATATTATACATAGATATGTGTGTGTGTGTGAGATACACACACACACACATATACATACATACATACATACATACATATATATATATATATATATATACATACATACATATATATATATATACACATACATACATACATACATATATATATACATACATACATACATATATATATATATATATATACATACATACATACATACATATATATATATATATATGTATGTATGTATGTATATGTACATACATACATACATACATATATATATATATATATATATATATATGTATGTATGTATGTATGTATGTATGTATGTATGTATATATATATATATATATATATATATATATATATGTATATGTATGTATATATATACATACATACATACATACATACATACATACATACATATATATATATATATATATATATATATATATATATATATATATATATATATATATATGATTATTATTTTGGTTTAAATTTTATAGATGCAATGGTAGAGGAGGAACAACATAGGACTATGGTGGACTCTAATCACCATGATACTATGGGGATTCCTCATCCAATGATACCTACAGTCGAGGCACATGTGAGATGTTTTTGGTTGGTTTGATGGATATTTAGGGAGCTAGAGTTTTGTAAACTAGATATGACTTAGGCAATAGCACAAATAGAGGCTAGAGGACATACGACTATGCCATGGTAAGAATCTACCACATAGAGGGACACACACATGGATACATATAGATATTTAATACAATTACAAGCACATGTGGCTTGATTATAGTGATAGGTCTAGGGCTTATAGTCATGAATTCAAACACTGAGAGAGATATTATTATAGATATTATTTCTAAATTATATATCACCTTAACCTTATACACTTAGAAAATACATATCATGGATGTACTTTTAGCATATAGACCTTTCCCACAACCAAAATTATCACATATGCTACCTATTTGTGCCTCATTTATTATCTTTTACTCTAACCAATGTTATCTTGATGACTCAAGCATTTTATCTTTACTATAATATTATAAATATGATTATCTACCATATCTGTAAGCTCTAGACCTATGCTTATTTTCCATCTTCCTAGACATTGGTGTCCCAGTAAGATGCTTAAATCGACATAAGTGTCCTATCCTAATGCAAGTGTCCAATGACCTATAGTCATCTAGTTTTCAAATGAAACATATCCTTAAAGTTGACCTAAGTAATTTAATGTGATATATTCTCCAAAGGGATTGGTATAAATGTAAGATCAACCCTCATTCATTACTCACCTATAAAATACCTAAAGAGACCAAGGCTTACTTAAAGAATTATATCATGCACTCAATTAAGAAAAGCTTCCCTATTTTTTCATATTTCCATATCAGTCATAGGGACAACATATCTATAGGTCTTAAGTACTAAAGGATCAACTCAAGAACTATATTTTCTAGTTACAATCTAGGTCATTATTGTACTTTTTTTATCACACATTGCATAATTCACACATAATCCAACATGTATGTAAGAAATACATAAGTCTAAGGCCCTCTTCATAGTATTAGATATATATGAAACACTCATTAATAGAGGGTTATTTGGGGAATCTTGATATTATATGCCCACTAACCCATTTTTCCCATAAATAATATGAAGATGAAGAACTAGTCTGTTATTACTTGACAACAAGAAATGGTATGTGACCCAGATCTAAATAGACTAAATTGAAGGCATTATAGAACCCATAAGCATCCAAGTGGTTACATCTATTTTTATTTGGTATTCCATACTATACAGATACATTCAACTTAGACATTAGCATTAATGCAACCATCCCAATTTGACATAAGTGTCCACAGCTATAGAGTTTAAATTTACAAAATCATGAAGCTATTCTAGAATCCATATCTAGTCCAATTTATACCTATTCCAAATCTATATCTATATTAGAATCAAAACTAGATAAGTATCTTGTTTTCAATATTATTTTAACATTTAACATAGTTGTAATTTATATGCTTAACATCTCAACATAATAAATTTAGTATATGTTATATTTGAGTTTCACAAATAATGGGCCTACTTTAGTGATAGACTACCATCCTTGTACCCTAAGCTATCTCTAACCCTTAAACCCTAGATTCCCCATATCTGAATTTTATGGTAAAACCTTTGGTGGACCTGATTCATATGAATGCAATTTTTCTAGTTCCTAAGGTGCTCAGTTAGCTAGGGTTTTAGATTATTATAATTTATCATTTCATGCTTATATTATTTTTCATGCAACCTAGGCATAACCCTAAATTGGTAGGTGTGACTATTAAACACATAGATCTTCCCATTATACCACCTAAGATGTCAAAATTGAATGAGTATTATGATCTTATAGATCATGATGACACTAATGTTGAGAATGAAAAACATATTGATGAGGCTATCAAAGAAGAAGATTCTAATAATGAAAACCATATGTCTAATGAAACTGATGAACATGAGAAAATAGATCATAGTAAAGTGAAAATAATTACATTATGTTGTGACTATATTCATCAAAACCCTAAAGATCTTGATGAAATCCTAAAAACCATATTATAAACTTAAAAATCAAAAATCATAGATGCATAATCAGGTCCATATGTTGATAATGTTATTTGAGCTATGGTTCATTCCCATATATCAACAACCCTCCCCTTGAGTACATTAACACTTCATACATATAGTGGATATATACATCTAATTCCTATCAGTATTATGTTGAAATTTTCAATATAAATGATATTCTATGATAAATCACAATCTATACAAAAATCATTAAAATGTTCTAAAATGCTCACAAACTTGTCATGTACATGTGTTAATTCTTGATCATATATACTTAAAGTGGAATTGCATTTTTTGTGTGATTATTATATTTATTAAATAACTTCAAGTCAAACTAAGACCACAAATAATGATGTCCTAGACCACTAAATTTTCTAATTTAGTAACACATGCATGTTTTATTTCACATCTATGATACTCTAATTGGGACATTATCCCATACACAACTGACACCTTCTTATAATTATGCTCTATTCAAATTATAAATCAGTAATATGACATTTACGAACACATTGATTAAGTGTGCAATAAATTTCCAAAGAATTCTTTAAAATTAATTAAATCCACTTAAGCAAATTTAATCAAATCAAGAGCTTAAATAAAAATTCCATGAAAGTTGTTGAATATCTAATTATTATAAATTCATTGTTTAATTATGCACCATCCCATGACATCATCAATGAGGTGGCATTTATAATCCATTAATGGGATAAATATCAAAATTAAGACCTCCCATGCCTCATCAATGCCCCATTCTTCCAAATATTAATGAAAATATCTATAGATTGTCCCTCCAAGATTAAATCAGTTTATGGCCACACCACCCATCTTAATATGGGTGGTCATGCTTGATCTTGAACATTTTTAAAAAGCTATAAATAAGTGAGCCAAGACCACCATTTTTAAGCTATTTTTGTGTAAACATATTATGCAGAATTATCTTCATAAAGCTTTAGTTATATAAACTTACTATGTATAAATGGATATAGAGAAGCTTCTCTTATTCACATCAATTGATATATCATGTGTTCCTAATCTATTGGTGAAGTAGGATATGATGGAGGTTCATGATACTCTTCATTGACAAAGACTTGGAGTACCAAATCCAAGGAAAAGCATGCTTCTTGACCACTTGTGAGGGAGAATAGATACTTGGAAGGTTTGATTGTATTCCTTTCTTAATTATGTCATTGAATTAATCTGTAACTTTCTTAATATAATAGGCTTGATAAGCTAGGTATTAATTCTTATTTTAGAGATTTCTTGACTAACACATGATTCACGATTATCTTGTAATCCTATTCTACATTTTTGCATGCCTAGTGGGACCATGCATCTCACACATCTCGTGGTCCTTCTAATTTTACATTTAGACCCTATTTTGAGGCTATTTTTCACTTCTTTTTCTCTCATTCTATGTCTTTATGATGTCTAGACCAATCGGTGAATTTGACCTATAAAATGGAAAAATCAAATTGAATATCAATGAGAATGCCCTATGGAATGGTAGAATCGACCTACACAATAACAAAATTGCCCACATGAATGGTGAAATCAGTTTTTATATTTTCTATCTTTATCTGTGTGTTTTTAAAATAATGGTAAAATCAACTTGGAGATTGGTGGGTTTGACCTATGGAATGATAAGTTTACTAACAAAATAATGAGATCATCCTAAACCAAAAACCTATGATTAAATATTGTGTTTCTTTTAATTTCATCATTTTTATCACTTCAGTGAGTTTTCCCTACTTATCATCATAAATTCCATACTAATCAATGACATCACCTTGTAATTAGTGGGATCACAAAATAATGTCCTTTGTGTCTTTATCTTTCAATGAAATCATCCTGATAAATGTTGGAATTTGCCTATTGAATGGAAAAAAATGCTCTACATAATGGAGGAATCACCTTGTATTGCAAAAAGAACTAAAATAATAAGTTGAAAGTATATTTTATTATTTTATACCCTTGTTTTAACTTATAATACTTTGTTTTACAGTTGTTACAACACTTAATCTCAGTTTTACAACAATCAAAAACAAATTTCACCTCATGTCTCATTTAGTGTTATAAAATGAACTCAAACTTTAGTTAAATGATCATAAGAGCTTTTAATTTTTTTTTTTGGGGTGTTTATTTCTCAAAATAAGTGTAGCATGTATGCTCTCCCCCATCCACTTTAGGGAACTTGGGTGATCTTAAAAATGCTTCACTTATTGATTTTGTCACTTTGTTAAAGCATGGAAGGAAAGTTGCTAAGGCCCTCCCCAAAATTTGACTGATTTGGGTGATCCCAAAATAACCCTAAAGTCCTTATACATTTTTATTTCTTTCATCTTATCTTGTCTATAACACACAATCCATGGTAGGGGTATACAAAGCTACCTTGTTAGTTTTCTAGGATAACCCTAAAGTCCTACATTTTTATTTCTTGCATCTTAGCTTTTGGGTCGGAGTTCGTAGCCTCCCCACAAGTTCTCTAGGGAAATATTGACCTTGTTATTTTTGGTGATCCAAAAATAACCCTAAAGTCCTACATTTTTATTTCTTTCATCTTAGCTTGTGGGTAGAGTTTGTAGCCTCCCCACAGGTTCTCTTAGGAAATATTGACCTAGGAATTCATCTCCTATAATTATTTCAACCAAAATCCATGGTAAGGGTATATAAATTGATGTAAATTTGTTGGGTTCACTTATTTGAGTGATTAAACAAGATTCATTAGTAAGAGACTGGTTTAGAATGTAGGTTTAACTAGGAGATCACATTACACTAAGTAATTGATAGATGTAGTGGTTGTGAAAAGGATAAAACCTTCTCATAATAAGTCAATTAAAATTTACCTAAATGACATGTTTCACCCTAGTTTTAATCAAACATAAGGAACTATTTAAAATGTATAAAAAATGATAGTTGTTAAAAAAACCACTTTAAGTTCCTATAGTTTGAACAGGTGCCACAAGCCAATAATAGATCATCCAATATAATGGATATGATTGGGTTCATGGTACAAATTTCTATCAGTGTTAAAGAGTATCATTTTATCATCAAAAATCTTCTACACCCTACTCATAGATCACTAGATTTAGAGAGTACGAATAATTGTTGGTCCTGATTCCTCAACTAAGCTACCTTGGTTCCAAGACATTTATAATTATTTCCATGATCATTTATTTCCTCCTGACCTCTCACAGATCACCAAAAAACCTTCCTCCAATTCCTATATTATTATGCCCTTCTTGATACCACACTTTATTGTAATTGATATGATGTAATGTTCCTTCATTTTTTACTTTTGGAGAATCCAAGTTAGCACTTAAAGAGGTTCATGAAGGAATGTGTGGGGCCACACTAGCAATGTATTCTTAGCCAAGAAACTCTTGAGACTAGGGTATTATTGGACTAAGATGGAAATATGTGCTTATAATTATGTTAAGAAGTGTTTTGGTTTCCAATGTCATGGTAATTTGATAAATGTACACTAGTCGATCACTACAGTTGATCACTACACAAATGGCCATTTTCTACATGGGGTCTTGATCTCATTGAGAAGATAAAACCAACATATTTTGGTGGCCAAAAACACATTTTAACTTCTATCAAGTATTTTTCTAAGTGGATTAAGGTCATTCCTCTCACTTGCATCACCAAATGTAGATTGCAAAATTTATCCATTACCATATCATCTATAGATATGGTATCCCAACCCATATTATATCTAATATGATGGATCATTTATAAGCAAAGATGTAAAATCTCTTTACACCATGTTCAAAATCAAGCATAAAATTTCTACACCATATAACCTTCAAGGCAACAGTTAAGCTAAGGTATCTAATAAGACCATTGTTTCAATCCTAAAGAAGATTGTCAATGACATTGGTCATGATTGACACTTGCAAATTTTTCTTTCCCTTTGGGCTTATTGCACTAGTCATCATACCCCTAAAGGATCCACTCCATATTCCTTAGTTTATCACATAGAGGATATTATCTAGGTCAAGGTCAAGCTACCTTAATTATAGGATTCTATGGAGAATATTATGGATGATGAAGATTATAGAGTTTTTAGGTTGTAAGAGCTATAAATACTCGATGGAAAATATTTGGCTGTCCTAAAAAACTTGAGAGCATATCATAATATATCATGCCATAGATATAGCAAGCACATTCTCCCTCACAATTTTGAAGTGGGTGACTTGCTCTTGAAAGAGAACCAAAATAACACTAATGTTAAAAATAAGAAGGGTGAGTTCTAACCCAATTGGTTGGGCCTATACATGGTTACAACAAACTATGGATTAAGGGCATACATATTGGCTAATCCAAATGGAGAAGAGATCCTAGAACCCATGAATATTGTGTATCTTAAGTGGTTCTACTCTTGATAGCCTTTTTTTAACCATTATCTACAAGGACCCTTGCTTGTGGCAACTATGCAAAAGTCATTTATCCCACCATTATAAATTTGTACCATTTTATTCTAGACTGGTGTAACCCTAGACTATTTTACTTTGTTTTATTCTACTTTGGACCATTATAACCATAATACTATGGACCATTATAACCCTAGACCATTGTACTCTATTTTATTCTAGATTAGGCCATTGTAACTACACTACTCTAGACCCTTATAAACTTGAACCATTATCACTTGGATCATTTATATTCCACTAAACTAATTTTATTTTCATTATGGACCATTGTACCTATTGGATATTTTTATACCTACATAAAAATATTTGAAGGACTGGGAAATGTTCTTGATTTAAACAAGGACCCAATTATAAAATATTGATATCATATTACTTGCAGTGTTTTTGAAACACTTTAAACAAGCTTAAAGTGTAATTATTTTGATCTCAGAGAAATGGATCTACAAAGTAAATGGAGGATCAAGATAAAGTTTGCATAGGAAATATTTTAGTTCAAGTCATGGATAAGTTTGCTTATGCCTCAAGAAATCATTCAAGCTTCCAAAGATCAATCAAAATCTCAAAATAATGATTCTAAGGATCCATACCATCATCAACATGTCACTCAAAAATGGATTGGTCAACTTATTTGCACATTTGATATGTATGGTCAGAAATCCTCGCAAGCCCTTAGGTCACATGGACATGTTGCTCTTAGTACCTATATCATCCCCTCCAAGTTTCATGCCTTCACATTTTTTCTACTTTGAGATCCAAGACATAAAAGTTGACCCAACAAAGTAAGACATTCATGCATACATCAATTTTAAGCTTAGGAAAAAATCTATTGGTGTTTAAAGTTTGATGGTCTCATAGACATCAATGATGTTTACATGGACATCATTGACAATTGCATAGACATTAAAATAAATCTTAGGTAGAAAATCATGCGATATTAAAATTAACAACTACATAGACATCAATGACAGTTACATGGATGTCAAATGATAGGCATGTAGATGTCAATTTTAAGAAACAATAAAGATCTATTGGATTTTAGAAGGAAAGAAGATCTAATGGTTAGCATTATAATGTAAAACTAGATCCAATGGTGTGAGATGGTCAAGAAGTCAAAAGGTCCAATTCATAAGTTGATAGCTAATGAATAAAGGCAAGCTCAAGAAGCTTTAGATGAAAGTTGACATAGCAGATTTTCAACATAGGTAGGTAAATACATAGAGAGCCGATTCTAGATATGATCTAGGAAAATATAGAGTGATTATTTTAGGTGTGAATGGTGTCATTAAGGTTTATTTTGGACCTCTAGTTCAAAAATCTATAACATATAGACTACATTCATTATTCTTTAAAGGAGGTCATCATGTGTAGTGAGTTCCTAACTTCCAGTATGCATAGAGGTAAATTAGGTTTAAACCTAATATAGTTTAGAGAAAGACTATGCAGCCTATGAGCTTTCTATAAATATGTCAACTAAATTAAAACAAATAATATGAATGATTTTCAATTTATAAAGAGTTCTATGCTCAAATATTGTGATACAAATAGGTACATCTAGTCACTAAAAATAGGCCAATCATCTCTGTCAGTTTTAAGGCATGAGGGATTTGTTCTCATGATAGGTCAAGTAGAGATGGAATGGAGTCCTGAGATGATGACCTGGTGACTAGATAAATATCATGGAGCATTAAATTATTTTGCAAATCCTTTGAAATTGTGCCTTCTTGATAAGATCATGACTCAAAATCCTTAAGAATGTTTATCTATCAAGAGCAGTTGGACCTCATTCAATGTTTTCTATCTGCTCAATTCCTTTGCTCTCTCATCCCTTTTTTCATATAAATATAGGATTCTAAGCCTTTAAAATAGCTTGTCAATCACTCTTTTTTATATGACCAGACTCTACCAAAATCTATACTATATCACCTTTTGATGCAATAAATACCGAATTCCATCATTTTCTAAGCTAGATTGAAGAGTATTCCATTAATTCATGTAATGTGGTTAAGTGAATGTATGCTCCTTGCATATGTCTAAGTTTTCCTCACCTCTAAGATGTGATTAATAGTTCTCATAGGTCATTATAAGTGTAATTTATAATTGATTATCCATCTTTAAAGTGGATATTTGCCCTCTCTTGCTAATTTGATAATTGATTAATGCCTTATTCTAAAATATTTATGAGATATTAATATTATTTAGTCTTGAAAGTGTATCATAGTGTGTATTATACAAGTTTGAGTGATCAAATTACTGATGCATCACCTCATTTACATGCTTTTATAAGTTATTGTCAAAATCTCTCTCCCTTTTCTAGGCAAGTGCTAGTTTAGGTTTAGTTTAGGTGATATATCTAGAAGGAAGTTAGCCTTTTCAAGAGGTTTGATCCATTATCAAGATACACAAAGCCTATGATTAGTACCATGTTGGACTATATTTGAGTATAAATATCTAAACAATCCCCTTCTCAACTAGGATAAAAATATGGAACACCAATAGTATTAGCATGCCCAGTGGGACAATGGATCTAGTCTTGGTTAAAATTGTAGTTTTAGTAGTGTTCTTTATAAATAATGTGGTGATTCCAAGCTCAAGAATTTGATTTTAATAGTCCAAGAAGTTTCCAAGTAAGTTTATTTCATTTCACTATCCTTATGTTGTTTTCATGGATATGTATGAAGAAAATCCCTATCCTATATCTCTTTATTGGCCCTATGATGAATCATAACAGCCCTATTATGATCCATATGATACTTTTTATGAGCCTAATCAGCCTTACCATGAGTTTTATCAAAGCTATGATGAGCCTTATCAAGTTTCCCATGATCCTTATTATCAAGAGCATGACTCTTACCTTCCTTATGAACCATATCAATTTTAAGACTAGATTTAACATTTTCCATGTGGATATGATGTTACATATGAGTAGTCTTGTTTACAATAAAATATGGATGAGATAGAGCTCAAAATTCTAGCATATGCAAGAAAAGTATGTTCAAATACCCAGTATGAAGAAGTGAATGAACGGTTTCAAAATGTGTCTAATGATCTAGAAGAGAGACAAGAATTTTGTACCTTCATATTAGAGAAGATGAAGGATTTATAGAGGAAAAAAATTTAGTTGGATAATTTGTCTCAAGAACCTTCTTGTATTCCTTACTAGTTTTCTTATGCTCCTTATTCTCATAAAGTTCTTGACCAAGCCAAATGTGTGCCAATGAAGATTCCTAGTTAGAGTCAAGAAGCTATTCATATGCTAGTTCAAGAGATTATTCAAGAGTTTAAACCTTCTTATAGTCCCCTTTCTTCACCACTTACCAATCAAGCTCAAGTTTTCCATAAGGACAAAAAGATTTCAGACCTCGATGAAGTAATAAACAAGTAGAATGAGAAGAATATGGAGGTCTACACAAGTTTCTCTTTTCCTCCTATCCAAAAACACCTACATGATTCCATTTCCCTCAATATCCCAAATTTTATTATGATTTACATTCCATGCTTCATACTCTCTCTCAAGAAAATTAATTTCATCACCTTCTTGCCATCTCCCTTCTTTAAGAAGAGCCTATTATATGGGAAATAGAGGAAGAGGTTGCAGCTGTAAGTCAAGATCTTGGGGAATGTGAAGAGGATGCTTTAAGTGTGTTTGATGAAGAGTTTTTCATTGATATATCACTTGAGCTACAAGTTAAAATTTAGATTGTAGATGATATTGAAGAAGTAATCTTTGATATGTAGGAAAAGGTTGATCTTGATATGGAAGAACTCCATGAAGAATTGGCACAATCTGAAGTCATAAATAAGGTTGAAATATCTCCACTTGAGAAGAATAAAAATAAATTTAAAAATGATCTTATTGAGATTTATAAAATTAAAGAACAAAAGGATGATTGGCATTTATATTTTGAATCTCTGTAAGAGATTGAATATCTTTGTAAGGATATTTTGCCCATTGGAGAGCACGTTATTGAGAAGTTTGATTAATAATCACCTATTGAAGATCATGATGTAGCTTGGGTTAACTACTTAGAGATCCTTGAAGATCTTAATGAACTCACAATAGTTGATAATAAGGATGAGGTAATTCAAGGACAATGCATAAATGAAATATCACTTGACAAGGTTGTAGTTGACAAGTAGCATGAAAAAGAACTTGAAGTACAAGATGAGTTTGTATTTATAGGTGACTCATTTACTATCAAGGACTCATTTCAATGATGTTAAGAGAAATATTTGGAAAGAAGAGTGCCTCTTCAAAGGTCATGTTCAGTAAACACCCTAGTTTTCAACTTGTAGATTCTCTTAGAATGAGTAAATTCATGAATTTCCCTTTTGATCTAGGTGGATCATGTTTTATCAAGGTTAATTAGGTTATTTTGTTTATATTTTATCCCAAATAAGTGCTTTGTTTGCACATTTTATTTATTAGGGTAGTTTACCTACTTTATTTTACTTCATTCCTTATTTTGGTGGAGTTTGTTATCTTTGTAAATTAAGAGGTTCCTTAAAGTCATGGAATATATGTATTATCTGTTATGAATCAAAGGTCATGTACATGATCCAAGTTTGAACATAGCAAGCATGTTGCCTAGCTGAGTTGCTAAAGAATTTGGCCATTTTTAGACATACATACAAATATTTGAAGGACTGAGAAATGTTCCTGATTGAGAGGACATAATGATAAAAGAGGGAGATCATATTACTTGCAATATTTTTGAAACACTTTAAGCAAACTCAAAGGGTAATTTAATTGATCTTAGATAAATGGGTATACAAAGTAAATGGAGGATCCAAATAAAGTTTGAATAGTAAATATTGTATTTTAGATCATGGAAAAGTTTTATTATGCCTCAAAAAATCATTTTAGCTTCTAAAAATCAAGAAAAAGCTCAAAAAAACAAGTTTAGGGAGACAAACGATCATCAGGACGTCACTTATAAATGGATTAGTCATCTTGTTTGTATATTTTATAAGTGTGGTCATAAAGCCTTGCAAACCCTTAGGTGATATGGACATGTTTCTCTTAGTACCTAGATAATCCCCTACAAGTTTCATGCCTTCATGCTTTTTACTCTTCAAGATCCAAGCCTTCAAAGTTAACCCAGTAGAGTGAGATACTTGTACAAATATCAATTTTAAGCTCAGGCAAAAATCCATTAGTGTTTAAAGTTTGATAGTGTCGTAGATGTAAATAACATTCACATGGACATTATTGATGGTCACATAAGTGTAAAAATAAATCTCAGGAAAAAAACATGTGAGCTTAAAATTGACAGTCATGTAGACATCAATGATGGTCATGTAAACATCAAATGATAGGTGTACAGATGTCAATTTTAAGACATGGTAAAGAGCCATTGTATTTCAAAAGGAAAGTAGATATGATGGTTAACATTTTAATGTAAAACTAGATCCAATGGTATGAGATGGTCAAGAAGTCAATAGGGTTGAGTCATAAGTTGATAGCCAATGGATGAGGGCAAGCTCAAGAAGCTTTTGATAGAAGTTGATAGAATAGCTTTTCAACATAGACTAGCAAATACATAGAGATCTGAATCTAGATATGATCCAAGTGAAGCTAAAATGATTATTTCAAGTTTGAAGGGTGTCATTAAGGTTCAATTTTAACCTCTGGTTCAAATATATAGAACATATAGACTATGTTCATTATTTTTTAAAGGAGGTCATCATGTGCACTGAGTTCCTAGCTTCTAGTATGCATAGAGGTAGATTAAGTTGAAACCTAATATAATTCAAAGAAAGACTATGAAGCCTATGAGATTTATATAAATAGGGGAACTACAAGAATTCAAATAATATGATTGGTTTTAAATCTATAAATAGATCTATGCGTAGATATCGTGATAAAAATAGGTACATCTAGCCACTCAAAACATACCAAGCATCTTTGTTAGTTTCAAGGCATAAAGGATTTGTTCTCATTACAAATCAAGTATAGGTGGCATGGAGTCCTAAGATGATTACTTGGTAAATAGATAAAGATCATGGAGCATTAAATTCTTTTGAAAAACATTTGAAATTGTGCCTTCTTATTAAGATCATGACTCAGAATCCTTGAGAATGCTAATCCATCAAGAGTAATTGGACCTCATTTAATGTTTTCTATCCACTCAATTATTTTTCTCTCATTATTTTTTCTATAAATACAAGCTTCTAAACCTTGAAAATAGCTTGGTAATCCCTCATTTTTGGTATGACTAGACTATGCCAAAATTTGTATTGTAACACCTTTTTATGTAATAAAGACTAACTTCCATCATTTTATAAGCTGGATTGAAGAGTGTTCCATGAATTCGTGTAACGTGGTTTACTGAATGTATGTTCCTTGCCTACGTCTAAGTTTTTATCACCTTTAATAAGTGCTTAATAGTTCCCATAGGTCATTATAAGTGTAATTTATATTTGATTATCTAGCTTCAAAGTGGATATTTGCCCTCTCTTGCTAATTTGATAACTGATTAATGCTTTATTCTAAATTATTTATGTGAGATTGATATTATTTAGTATTTAAAGTGTCTCATAGTGTGTATTTTGTGAGTTTTAATGATAAAATCATTGATGCATCACCTTTTTTACATGATTTTACAAGTTATTGTCAAAATATCTCTCCCTTTTCCAAGCAAGTGCTTGTTTAGGTGATAGATCCAGAAGGAAGCTGACCTTCTCCAGAGGTCTAATCCATTATTAGGATACTCATAACCTAGGATCAGTTTGATGTTGGACTAGATTTGAGTAGGAAGATCTAAACAATCCCCTTCATAGCTAGGGTGCAAATCTAGAACACCAATAGTACCTAATAACCAATTATGATTCAAGGCATTCTGGACACATTAAACACCCATTATGCAAAGTAGTTTAGCTAGATCAATATTTTTAGCCTCTCTTATAGAAAAGTGTATAAGGATATGTTATCACATGGTTTTTGCCTATTGAAAGTTTCCTTGGGTTTCTTTGCTACTGTGTATTATTTTATTTTTGATACTATTGGGTAGGCATTGTTTCCTTACTAGGATCACATAAACCTTTGCATCTAGTTTAGATATTACTTACCTATGGATGTACAACTCCACTAAGTGGTGTTATACCATTATTTATACCCCACTTTCATAGTTATATTGTTACAGCTAGTTTAGCTATTAGTGTCACGATAACTAGTTTTAGTTGTTAATGGAATGATTGCCCTTAGATGTGTATCTCCTCCACTCATAGGTTCCCTATAACATTGTTAATTATCATAAACCCCCATTGAAATTGGTTTATCTATTATTTGAACTCTTACTTGTGAAAGTGCATCTCCTCAAATAGGTATTTCCCTATACCCTTTGTTAATATTGTGTTTTAACTACTTATCCCAAAAACACAAAAACATTAGAAATTGATATGGAAAAATACCAAAAGCATTGCATTGTACCTCTATTTACTCTAATCCTAAGTACTCATTGTTTTTAAACTAGCTTAAACCATGCTATTACCATTTTATGAGTCACCTTTATGTGCATTATTCATTTGAATGAGTTCAATTCCTATACTCTTGGTTTGTCTTACGCTCTCACCATTTTTTGAGATTTTTCACTTTCTCAACCTTAGATGTAGTAGACACTCTAAATTCACACTTTGGTCAATATGTGTATACTTGTGTCTTGTCTTTTGGTATGGTTTAAACCTAGACCATACTCTTTTTTTTTCACACTAACTATTTTGTGAGACCATTCCCATATTCCTCTACATGTTAATCATATTTTATTAATCATCAGTCTTCTTCTATCCCATATCTTGGGAGAATGAAATTTATCCTAAAGTTCATGTTGAATCTTGTGTCCATGGAACTATGTAGCTAGCATCCACTTTCTTGGTGCATCTAGAGTTATCTCGGCTACCCCTCCCTTTTCTTCTCTCCCCCCCCCGATCTATTTTTTTTATTTGTTCCATTACCTCCTATATCATAAGGAAAATTTGTGTTTGTTTTGTGTCTTTGTTTCCCTATCACTTGGGGGTAACTTTGTGTACAATTTTCTTGTCTCATTGAATTAGTGTCTTTGCCACCTAGCTTAAGGGTCACCCTATTAGAGATTTTAATGCCTCTATTACACATGCACAAATAATTTATTTTATGTATAAACTAACATTATGATTAACCATTATTTGTGTGTGTTTATTTAAGTTTTATTGTGGTTTGTTAACGCATCATTTTTTTGTTGGTATTTTTTTGTTCATATGTCAGTTTATATTTGTGTTTTGTTCTGTAGTTATTTTTTTATTGTTGTTTTGCTATTCATTCATTTTTTTATTGATTTGTTTATTTGTGTTTTGTTATTCTTTTCTTTTCTCTTTATTGATTGTTTTTTTATGTCTTTATTTATTTTCTTGGTGTTTTGTTGTGCCTTTATTCTTATCCTTTATTTTAATATTTTGTATTGTTTATTATTTTGTTTTTATGTTGTGTTTGAATGTAATCTATAAATATTTTGAGTCCAGGCTTGACTTTTTTACATTTGTATTTATTTTTTTTGTTATTTGTTTATCTTCAAGTACATATTGTTAATACACATGGATACTGATCATTTATATCTTCATTCCAAGTTGTTTAACACTTTTTTACTATTTTTATTATTGTTAGGTTGTGTTTTAAATACCTTTTTGTTCCTACTTAAGTCTTGATGATTCATATCTTGATTTTAAGTTAGGTTACATTTTTGTATTTTATTTTTCTTTGATTTATTTTATTTTTGTGTTTAAATGTTAATAGTTATAACTCTAGTTTTGGTAATTTTTATCATTGTCCCTAGTTATAAGTATTCACCTTTAAACTGATCAATTTCAAAAATAAATATAATGTTATTATAAGTTATTGATACTTATGATGCATATTTCCAGCATGTTAAATTAAAACACCAAGTGATCCAAAGTCCAATAATCAATTAACACTGAAGATCATATTTAAACACACCATCCTACATATCCAATACCTAAACAAGATATATCCTAAGCAAACATTGGAAACAAATAAGACTATCTCTACATGATGTGCATCTCTTGACATACACATTGAGTCTGAATAACTATTTCTATGATTAATTTGGAACATGCATCTCCTAAATTATCCTCTAGCATTTAGTCATACATGAAACAAAACCATAAATATATCAGCATCCATATGATAACTAAGGAAGTGCATCTCTTAAAACAGGCATATATCATCATATCTTAACAAGAGAAACACAAATATAAACATCATGTGATAATGAAAGAATATTAAGAGTCCATGTATAAATAGCCATAATTCAAAAATGAATGTCATATATATATATATATATATATATATATATATATATATATATATATGTATGTATGTATATATGTATAAAAACAATGTTTTATACATCATGAGAATATATATACATATCATAATATAAAAAAGAACTAAAAAAGCAAATCTGGTCATGGTCATCCCTAGGGAGACTCTAGTAGAAGCTCTAATGTATCCTTGAATCAGGTGATGATGGTAGACATGGTGGTGGAGGCACCATGACTACCCATTTTGATGTTGGCTATGCTACTAACTACTTTTAATAGGTACCATGTCTAGATTTGGAGGTCTAACTAGTATACTGTGATCTCATGTACTCCCTATAAGATGCCACTTTCCTCTTTAAAGGAACTACTACCTCATAATCATGCTGTCAGTAGTCTATCTCATCCTTGGCATGTAGGACATCATATTTCACATGTAAGGCATCATATTTATCCATAATCATGTCATCCAAGGCCCTATATGACCTTTATTCAATGTCTATACTAGCTTAGCAAGCCTTATCCCTCTCCTCTATCAACCTGTCTATCTAGGAAGATAATCCCTCCCTCTCTACCCAAGCAAAATATCATTCACCAACCACTATAGTAGCTCCATGCCTCATGTATCTAACTATGTCTAAACCCCTATCAATTATGCTACTTGACCTCTTAGAGTGATAATCTCTTCATCTCTCATTGTAATGAGACCTTGTAGTCTAGTCTTTTCTCCTTGAGCTATAGCCAACTATGCTTGTAACCTATCCATAGTTCTTTTTAACTCTATAATCTCTTAGAGGCATGTATTGATCTCTCTCTATAGCCTTTTTATGAGAGCATGGTCCTTCGTAGACCTCCCTATATTTTAGGGGCCCACCTCTCCTTTACCTATACTTATATCAAAGGGTGTTGCCTCTCCTAAACCTATCCATACCCTAGAGGTCCCAACCTCTCTTGTGTTTATCTTGTGTCCCTCATCACCACATGGGGCATCCTCCATATCCATATCTTATCCATCTAGGTCAGCCATCTCTATATCAGTTAATGGATCCTATTGTACTTGAGCATGGACTACCTATAAAGGAATAGCATGAGGAATAGTTGGTTGTACTATTGCCTATACCTATCCTTGTACTAGATTTGGACCCCAGACTCTCCTTAGCCTAACCCACCTCTAATGCAAAACTAGATACCATGGTAGTGGCCTATTCAATTAGATCAATCTAACCCGAACCCTTCATGATGCATAAGTATTGGTAACCCCCACATCTACCAATCCTATGAAGTAATCCCATAACACATGGAGAACCTTATCATATTCCATGACTACCTCATCCCTAGGCACTTATGGCCCCCACTCCTAAATCTCCCTAGTTACATGTGTAAAGTAGTGCAAACCCTCTTGGATATCCTACTACATACTAAACTATAATTGGACTCAATTTGGCCTAAATTACTCCACCACATAATCATGGTGACCTATAATATATCATGGGGTGATTATATAACTAATCATGAAAAAATCTTCAATCTAAAACCATTATCTCACTATATACGATTGTTAGATGAAGTCCCCATCATCTATCTCATCTATATCTCAATGATAATAAGGTATAACTCCAAAATAACCCTATAACTTTGGTCATATTTAATACCATCCCTAGGCCATTGGATCTTCATGTCACCTATTGTATCTCAACCCCATCAATAGCTCAATGGGAATGTTCTCCTAGACCTAAACCTAGAGAAGTGTGTTGTTGCCTATGTTACACCTATGCCAATAAGTTATCATATGTAGGTCTTTGTATAGTTTAGCCAAGATGATCATACCATAAGCAAAATGTGTTGTGTGATCAAACATCTCCTAGATAACCCATATAATACATAGGGTAAAAATCATCTAATCTTGTCAAGAAGTATGAGGCCATTGACAAGAGCCATCAATTTCACCACCTCTGAGTGAACTTCCCCCTATCCTGCTCCTACTCCATTAGTTGGAGGCCAAGATAAATTATCTATTGTATATATATCTATTATGCCATCTAAAACCTCTATACCTATGATCACACCTAACAAGTCCTCCAGTACAACACATCAGCCAACCAACATCTAAGTAATCATAAGGCCTCACATCACTACTCATAATATGTAGTGCACATCCTTTAATGTCACCATGGTATCCCTAGTTATAAAATGAAAGGTCTAGGTCCTTAAGTACCACCTCTATGCTAATGTTGATAAGTATGCCCTATCTGCTTAAATCAATGGCAATCATGCTAGGTGGTATAGGTCCACAGCCTATAGAATACCCATGAGCTCATCTATCATGATCCCTTACCATTAGATAACCTAAGATTTTTGATCCTATGAAGTAATAACTCCAACTCACTCCTACAAGTCCAACACAAGGAATTAGGCCAATCATTTTTCCTTTCACTAATCTAATCTACCTATATTATTCTAATTTTGGGGCATAGACTAATCATTTATTATCCCCACACTCTCTTCTTATAATTTTAGGCCTAGATTAATCTCTTATGGGTCCCATACTTCTAGATATTTCACCATTCTATAGAGAAATTCCACCATGTCATAGGTGATTACACTGTTTAACAAGTCATTTTCACTATTTTTAGCAAACCTACTGAAATTTAGGTCATTCTTTCTAAATTATAAGACAATCTCATTATTTTTCACTAATTTTTCATTTTATTGGCAATTTTGACTAAAAAAGTGAATTCATCGATGAAGTGGTGAACTCACCATTCTATTTCATGAACCCACCAAAATGGTGGAAAATTCACTATTCTCATGATGATCCCACCAATATCAAGGGTGACCTCATCGATTACTAAATTTTGGTAATTGGTGGGAATGCCAAAGTTTTTAGTTTTACATGTAATAAATGACATAAATTCATAAAATTAAATACCAAAAAATGTACCTACCGATGGTCCACTCTCTAGTGGCCTCTAATACTCTCTCATGTGTTCTATAAGGTGATGATGGTGAGGGATGGTATCCATCTTTATCATCCCTCTCATGCACAAATCTTATAGCTCTAATTTACTATAGATAGGGGTGCAAATGAACTATTTTTACCCCCCAAGGGTTAAAATATAGTAATTTTTTTAAATTTTCACCACCTAAGCCTATAGTTGAACCATTTCATCTCTCTTAGGCTATTATTTTAGCCTTGTTTATCCATTTTTATCCCACTTTCTTCCATTTGCTCCATTTTTAGCCTTCTTTACATGAAATTAATTTCTTATAATCAAGGTCCCACCCATCAAATATTTTAATTGTTCTATCTTCCCCTTGAGGGGTATCATCAGTCACCGAAGCTAAATTCTCTAGTGTATCTCTATGACTCATGCAAAATTTAACAAAAAATGGGAACAAAATTTATTTCTTCTAATTATAGCGACCTTTTCATTCTTTAAAAAGATGTTATTTCAAATGAATGTCTCACCACACCTTATTAAATAAGGGGAAAATGTAGACATCCAAATCTTATCACTATTGTGTTAGAATTGTCCATCTAAATGATATTCTACAACAATGCACAATTTGGACCAAGATCACTAAAATGTTTGTACTTGTCATGTATAGGTGTTGATTCTTGCTCCTATATCATTAAATGGGGCATTGCATTATATGTGATTATTATCCTTTCTTAAATCACTTTGAGTCAAATTGTGACCACATAAAATGATGTCCAAGACCGCTAAATTCTTCTAATTTGGTAGCACACATCATAATCATGTGTTATTTTGCATCTATAATACTCCAAGTGGGGTATTATCCCATACACAAATGACACCTTATTTTAATTATGATCTAGTAAAATTATGACTCATTAAAATGACATTTCCAACTAGTTTAATTAAATGTGCAACAAATTTCTAAATAATTATAGAAAATTAATCAAAGCCACTTAATCAATTTAAACCAAATCAAGAGCTTAGCTAAAAACTTTATGAAATTTGTTAAATATATAATTATTGGAAATTCATTGTTCAATTATACATCATCCCATGACATCATCAATGGGGTGGCATCCATAAACCATTAATGGGGTAAATATTATAATTAAGACTTCCCATGTCTCATCAATGCCCCATTCTTCCAAATATTAATGGGAACATTTATGGCTTGTCTTTCTAGGATTTAACCAATTCATGGCCACACATCTTGATATCAATATGGATGGTCATGTTTTATCCTAAACATTTTCAAAAATATATAAATAAGTGAACCAAGACCACCATTTTTAAGCTCTTTTTATGTAAACTTCTTATGCATAATTATCTTCACAAAGCTTTAGTTATACAAACTTGATATGTATAAATAGATATAGACAATCTTCATTTATTCACATCAACTAACAAGTATTTTGATCCTAAGCCATTGATAATCTAGGAGATTATGGAGGTTCATGCTACTCTTAATTGGCAAAGACTTGGAGCACCAAATCTAGGAAAAAGCATGCTTATTGACCATATGTGAGGGAAAATAACTACTTGGAATGTTTGGTTGTATTATTTTCTTAATTATCTCTTTGAATTCATTATAAATGCCCCTTGAGGTTATAGGCTTGATAAGTTAGGTATTTATGCTTATTTTAGAGATTTATTGACTAATGCATGATCTAAACTTGTCTCGTAATCATATTCTATAATGGGGGAATGAGATATATATTTCAACATTTATTCCCTTAAACTACTATTGTCACATCTTACATGGGAAACAAAAGTATTTCAACTCAAATACCAATTTCAATGCCTATATCTACCTAACTTATGAGTACACCTCCTTTGTTGACTTCTCAAATACCTAACCTAAAAGACTAAGAGGTACAAGCTCTTGTCCAAACTATACATTTTTTGAAAACTAAAGTTACAAATATTGAACAAAATTATTTGAAATCAACTTATGTTATTGATTCATAAGATGTGTTGTATAATCCTCTTGCACTAAATATATCTTTTACCCCTTGCCAAATAGTTTTATTACATTTAAGTTCACATTTTATGATGGCAAGGGTGATCCTAAATAACATTTTTGGTCCTCCTATGAAACATGCCTTGATTATGCCTCCAATGATAAATTTTTGACCAAATTATTTCCAAAGAGCCTAAAAGACTATGTTTTAGGTTGGTTTTATGATCTACCAACTCAATCAGTAAATGCCTTCAAACCCCTTTTGGATCCATTTTTGGAACACTTATGTATTAACATTATAAAAAAAAATCCTATGCCCAAAATAAAAAAATAAAACAAGTAACCAATGAACCTATCATTGAATATGTCTTAAGATACAAGAAAATGTTGGATAAAATTACCAATCCTATGGTAGATAAATAACTTCAAGACATATTCAAGCATTGTGTGTTCCTTTAAATGAGTCCACTATATTCAAAAAATTTAAATATTTAGATGACTTATGCCATATTATTCATGATCATGAAATGAATCTTATCTCATTAAACAAACTTAAGCATGTATCAAACACACTGACTACATATACATATAATACCAAAATTACTATCAAGCCAAGTTATAAGGTCAAACCTCTTGGCCTAAAAAGGAAATAACCACCATGGTTAATTTAGTTTCACAATAACCTAATCAACTTATGTTATCCAATGTATCATGTAAATATTTTACATGCTTACCTAAGACTCCCACTTCATTATTATTGTGGCTTGTAGAGTGTCACCTTATATATCTCCCTCATTCTATAGAGGTTGATATGACTAAATATAAACCCAAAGGGTATGATGAAAATACTTATTGTGGCTATCACTAAGGCCCTGGGCATTCTATAAATATATGTTTTACCTTTAATCATAAGATACATGACCTCATTGATGACCAATATATTACATTTGATGATCCTCTAAAGGAATAAGATTCATATCCTGGTGACTACCATAAACATAAAATATTTAACAATCTTTTTCAAGATCATTCAAAGAAGGATACATAAGTGTAAATGTCATATAATGAACATACTCCTACATATCATTATGATCATTGATTACATGGACTATTGGTACTTATACATGTCATATACATCATATGGTTCAATCAACTTTAATTACTTTTGATGATAGTGAGATTAGGGATGATGACTCAAATATTCATTCCTTATTCATTTGAGCATGTATTGACCACTATCCTATACAAAGTGTTATGTTTGATAATGGTGAAAGTGATAAAATGTGTACTATGACATTAATTACGTATTTGGGTTATACAAATAATGATTCACATCCTTTGAGTAGATTAGTTAGAGCATTTGATGGGACCTCACAACATGTTTTTGGTGAGATTGACTTACATTTACATGTAGGTCTTACCCATGTGGTTACTACCTTCTTAATTATAAATTCTATGAGTGTTTTGATATATTATTGACCTCATATAGATACACTTTGAGCATTGCATTCTACATTAGATTCATGTGTTAAAAACATTCATGCCAATCAAGTAATTATAGTTTCTAGAACTATATATGAACATCCTCTTGAGAAATAGAAATATGTACCTAGGTAATTAATGATCAAACCTCATATGGTTAATATTATGAAAAAGGTAAGCAATAGGCAATCCCCTTTACTAGGTGACCATTACTTAAGAAAGAATTGCATCAAATATCTACAATGTGTTACATAAAATCCTCATCTATTGCACACCATATTCAAATATATAGAGTACCTACACATGTTCCTATTAATGTTACTCCAAAGAAACCACACAACACTCAATGATGGGTTCCATGAACCCCCACTCCTATTATTTATTTTTCACAACCAAAGTTATATTTTATGTACATAGAGTGTCACATATACTATAATGATAGATATTACACCTATACATGTTCCTCAACAATATCACTAGTTCACTACACCAAGCTCATAGTGGGGGGATATCTATGACCATCCTTCGGATGCAATCATAGGATAATATTTTCCTATCACATATGCAAAAAATATCAAAACCATCAAAAATTCAAAAATAATTTAATCATTTAAATGTTCTATTAGCTCCTTTGCATATATGTTATCAATTGCATATTGGTAGATGGAATATCAATATTTACTATATACACGTGTTTCACATATCTTTTGAGTTTGATTCACATATACAAAAATACATGATCTATGTACTTTTGGATGTTGGGATTTCTATTTATTAACATCATCGAGATATTAGGGGCATCCACCTCTATGATCATGATACATCCAAGTCATATCATTATATGTTCACTTTACATTATCATGTTTGAGCTCATATATGTAGTTATAAATAAATTTATCCATGATTATATCCTTAACAATATACTTGATATGATATGTACTTAACATTTTTTGATAACAAATATCCAAGGACTATTATGATATGTTTATGTTGGTTGTTTATGCTTTCATTTATGCACTTCCTTGAGTTTTTTGCCTTGATATTATCTTGTTTGTTTGATAATTTTAATATGTTCCATTAGTTTTGGCCCCCATGCCTTTGTTTGCCTCTATGAAAGTTTAATGTCATTTCTTATTGTATTTTAACATTTTAATATGAAATTTTTTTCTTTATGGACATTTGAATAAGTCATGTACTTTTGATTGTATGACATTTGAACATGCCCCTTGTTTGAGGTATCCTTTGACCATTCTCTTTTGATTTGATTTAGAGTGATTTTGTGTGTGTGCTTGATTAATTATTTATTTTTTTAATATATAAATGTTACCATTATATAGATCATGAATCTTAGGAATTGATGCAATCACCTTATTAATTCTTCAATGATATATCTACCTAAACATGTTCCCTCTATATGCTACATGGTAATTTCATACTTTATATGGTTCTCTTATCCTTTTGAGATAAGGTAACTAATATTTTATACTTACTCACCTCAAAGGGTGGGAATATTAGTGGGGGCATGAGATGGAGGCATGGATTTCACATTTTGTCATAGTTTCATATTTAGTGGGGTATATTTTGGAAACATGTTCTCCACACTTATTCAGTATTTAGTATACCCAAATTATAGAGGAAACATGTTATGGAAACATGTTTTCCACATTGGAACACATATAATTTTTAATATTTATCCATATATATGGGGGCATGTTTTATAAACATGTTCTCCACACTTCAATAATTTTGAATTGGCCAAATTGCATAATTATATGATATAGATACACATTTGTAGTAGAATTATATACATTGGTACCATTTTTATACATATTTTAGGAATTAGACACATATAAGGTGCATATGATATGAAATTCATTCCTAAGATTACAAAATAAAATCAATTTCAAATTCTAAGAACTTTCAGAGACTGTCACCACCCACTAGGTTGGACTTTTACAGACTATATTGAGTCAATCTACCATAATAGTCTATTTAATTTTTAGTATGGTCGAAGTGATTAAATAACTCAATATTTCCAACTCTATAGGTTTTAATTAATTTTATCATATAACCTCACTAGTTTTATAGTGTGAATTGACTTGATTTACTCACACTCCCCAGGTTATAAATATGATTGGGTTGCATGATTGAGCTAATCTCAACTATTAGGTGGAAACTCATATTTTATTTAAGGTTTGGGGACATGTTCCCTCCAATATATCTCTCTATAGATTTATATATATTCACTTTTCATATTTATATTTGTCCTAATCTCATTTTTATTGATTCATAATGATACCTCTTTCGAATTAAATTGGCAAAAGGCAAGATTGTTAAATCTATGCATAGGAGTACTCCTAAACCTTACTCTCTTTCAATTTCAATAATTTAAATTCTTTTAAATTTCAAATTATATGAATTTATTATATATTGTAAAATACTCCTAGTTTTAGGTTAGTCCCCAACAAATCACTCAAATTGGAATTAAGTATGTATAATGTGTATTATACACAACCAAGTATACATTCATTTTCCTTTAAATTAGCAATTTCATTATTAGATTAAATGAGGGTAAATGAAGACATTATTTATTAATTATATAACACATAAATCTTTTACACTTGAAAGATAAATATCATGGATGTACCTTTGACTTCTAAACCTTTCCTTCTGCCAAAAGGCCCACATACACTATCTCTTTGTGCCTCATTTCTTATGTCTTAGTTAGAACAATGTTATTATGATGACTTAACATTATATATTTACATAAATTATATAAACTTCCATATCTTCCATATTTATAATTTTTAGACCTATAACTATTTTTAAACTACTTGGACACTTGTATCCCAGTAAGATGCTTGCATCAATGCATGTTCCCTACCCTAACATAAGTGTCGAGTGCCCTATAGTCATCTAATTTTTAAATGAAATGTATTAATATGGTCAACGCAAGTGATTTAATATGATATATTATCCAAATATATTAGTATAAATATAATATAAACCCTCAATCATTCCTCACCTAGAAAAATCCTAAAGTGACCAAGGTAACTTACTAAGATCATTTTATCAAAAACTCAAGTAAAGCTTCCAAATTTTTTATCTTTTTTTATTTCATTCATAAAGAAAATAAATATATAGGTTTTAAATACTAAAGTATCATATCAAGATTTATATTAAATAAGTTACAAGCTAAGTCATTATCGTACTTATTTACCATGCATTACATGATTCACACACAATCCACCACATAGGGGATAGCTACATAATTCTAAGGCCCTCTTCAAAGTATTGGTTATGTAGGTAGTACTCATTGATAGAGGAGTCTTTAGGATAGTTCATCACCATGTGATCACTAACCCTATTTTCCAATAGACAATATGAATATGAAGTACTAGGGTTTTTTTATTTGACAAGGAGTGATAGTTTGTGACCCATATCTAAATACACTAGAGTGAAGGTTACATAAACCCATAAACATCCAAGTCATTGTATCTAGTTTTAGTAAGTATTATATATTGGATACCTTAATATAAGTTAGGTATTAGCTTTGATGCAATTTTACCAGATAGACACAAGTGTTTGTAGCTATAGAAGTCAAATTTACATAATCAAGTGATTGTTCTAGAATCCAAATCTAGTCCACTTTTTTTATATTCTAAATCTAGATATATATTAACATCAGAACTAGTTAATTTTATTATTTTCATTATTATTTAAATATATATCATGGTTTTAATTTTTATCTTTAACATCTCAAAATAATAAAATTTGTGTATTTTTTATATGAGTTTCACAAACATTTGGCCTATTTTATGGATAGTCTACCATCCTTATGCCCTAGGCTATCTCTACCCCTTTAACACTAGATTACTCATATCTATATTTTAGGGTTATAAATTTATAATATGATAGAATTATAGCCTCTATGGTGAATGTCAGACCTCACCTTGATGGGGTCTAAAGTGATCCATAATCCTAGGGCCAAAATTATGCTCAACTATATTTTTGATGTATATATAATGTATTAATATGTATGTAAAAAATTGATATATTTATATAGAGATATATTTTTGTGACTCATTGTGTTATCTAAAAGTATGGAAATTATGTATGGTTTATTTTATTTCTAGCATGTATTTATGTTTAAATATCATGCCTCGAGAAAATGTGATGTATGGTTTATTCTTTTCCAACAAATGTGAGTAAATGCATGGTTAAAAAGAGAAAAAAATAATAAAATGTAAAACTCACAATCTTGTGACAAGGAATATAAAACATCGTAAATAAAATTTAAATATTATATAAAAAATGAAATACAAAACCAATCATAAGATGCAAAAAATAATTGTAGTAAATAATATCAATGTAAAAAAAAAGTGAAAGATTATCAAACAAAGATATGTACGATAAATATATTTATTTCCATGTAACATAAGTACCATCAACTTGAATGAAAAATAAATACATAAATAATTGTAAATGATATCTAATGTAATATAAGTAAAGTCAACTTAAGTCAAATAAGGACATGTAATAACTAAGTGAAAAATATCATTCAAAATGTAAGTTAAGTAAAATCAGCTTAACTAAATCTAATGTAAGATATGGAAAGTCAAATTACATTAAATAAGGACATGAAATAACTAACTGAAAAGGGTCATTCAAAATGTAAGATAAGTAAATTCAAATAAAATCAAACATATATAAATATACAAATAATTATAAAATATAAACAATGAAAAGATAATAAAATTCAAATTAAATCAAATAAGGATGGGTGAAAAATAGGAAGAATACTCCAATGATTGAAAAATCAAAAGCAGTGTTTGTTCTAAAGTAATATGTAGTAAAGCACAAATGTTGGTAGTAGAATATAAATTTAAAATTTCATAGTGTAGATGCATCACAAGTGTGTGATGGATATCAGTCTATATAATTTATTTCATTTTGTATGTATTCAACCTATGTATGTTTTTAAAATGTTCTTGGAATGTAAAAATACCCCTTAGAGATTGAACCAAAAGGATGGAATGTGAAGTGATAAAGAATTTTAAAGTTATAAAAATAGTTATAAGTTGTAATATAAAGGATTTATAAAATATAAAAATTAATATAGATATTAGATGATGGTTTTCCCATATGTATTTGTGTACTTGTTATGTGTATAGTGTATACTCTATTATATTCCAATATGTTTAATCACTTATAAATAATGAATTTTAGGTAAAATTTAGTTTTCATTTATCTCAATAAATACATAATTTTGAAATTAATAAATATTCAACCTATTATTTAACTATGTCTACATTTTGAGCCTATATCATATATCACAAATAATACCTATTAGCATGTTATGATGAGTTTTATAGGAACCTCTAATAAAAATGGTGAAGTAAGCACGGATATTTAAAAACATGTTGAGATGGTTACCTACATATAGAAACTTAAAATGATGGTTGAATGAAAAAATTCACAATTTCATAGAAGAGGCAAAGAGGATAATAATCTACATGAAATAAGTCATTCAAGAACATATATACTATGAAATAAATTTAATATTTTGGTGCGAGTTTCCCATAATATTAGTTTCATGGATATCAAGACTTGAATATTATTATTTTAGATCAAGAGAGATATAACTCTTAGTTTGGATGGAAGAGATACTGGAAAACCTACAAAATTTAGATATTGATTGGACTTGTGTAATACATAATTTAATAAAAACTACCATTGATGAATACATCACTTAATTTATTGTATAATGTTACATAGTATTTTTTTTAGGGGGATTAGACTCAATTTTATACACAAACTACCTGCTCTCTTTAAAATCTTCGTTATATAAAATACCATGATGCCTAATCATACAAACATGGAGTAATTGCTTTTGGTGTTAGGGGGATGTGTGGGATAATGAAATGAATGATGAATAATTGAGAGGAGAAACTTAAATTTAAACTCAAAATATGTAAGAAACATAATCATAAGTGAGACATGTGACAACAAAGAATATGGAATAAATATAATGATCCTAATGTAGATGTGAGTAGGATTAGAGTAGAGATTTTAGAAGATAAGTAAGGAATGAGAGCTCTAGGGAGATCTAGATATTTTGGAGAAGGTGAAGATGAAGAAATGAAAAGGCCAAAAGAAGAAAAAGTACAAATGAGAGTGTAAAGATAGACATAGATTAGAAAAGGGATGCTAAAGAGATGGAATAAAGTAGAAAGAGAGAAGAGGAATGAGTATATTAGTTAGAAGGTAATTTTAGGTCATATTTACAAAGGAGGATATTTTTTGGAGAATATCAGTAATAATACTTTAAATAAATTATGTTGATTCATAGAATTAATGTAGGTTCAAGTTCAAATGAATCAAAAATCATAAACATGGATCATTAATTTTGAGGGTACACATCCCTTGTTCTAATTTATCAACATAAAGAAGAACAAGTGCAAAATCTTTTAAAGATAGTATTTGGTTTGATTCCTTTATATATACATTTTTGAAAAATAATGAAGACCCAAAGAAAATGTTGGATAGGAAGAAACTAATTGAGGCTATATTTTTTGTCACAAGAAATCTTAGTACATTAGCAAAGTTTAGACCATTACTGCCACTGGTTTCAAGTGTGAAAATATGAACCGTGTCTCTCAATGTTAGAGAATTTGTCACTTTGACACCATATTATGGGTCTAATAACCCCAATAAGTATCTGTTAACCTTTGAAATGAAACAAAAAAATAAAAAATGTAACTACAAATGATGTGAATAAGTGCAGGCTCATAGGATCCCTAATAGAAAGAGATACATATTTCACCTACAAAATTTATATTGCCAAACTAAGCTTGTAGGATGTCAAATATAAGCTAATCAGATAATTTAAAATGAATGTGTGATTCAAACAATCCAAGACCTATAAAATATTTAATAAAATTAGGTGAGTCAATATAGGATTATTATCATATATTTTATGATGTAATGAACATGGTATAATTTCTATTTTAGGATATAGATAAAACCACATGATCTATAGAAAGCCTGTAACCTCATATTAGGTTTACCATTTTTCAAACATAATTCATAAACAAGTCATATGTTTGAGTAGGTGTAATTTATGTGGATTAAATAGAGGATTATGAGGATAGCCTAAAGCCTACTATGAAAACTAATACAAAGATAAATGTTATTTTTTTTCAATATAAATGAGCTACATGAAAATAATAGGCCTAGGTTAGCCTATAGTGTAATAAGTGTGGAAATGAGGGACACTAGAGGAATGCCCAAAATATAAGATATAATTATGAGATATCTATCTTGTACTAGGTCATAAAAATATAAATCTCATCTCTTATAATAGTACACTTAAGAACTTTATGATATATATTGTAAATTTTACAAGTTGCATAATCATGATGATAAAAATTATCTTACATTCCAAGAATTAAAGGAAGTCATCATTAATATTGTCATGATAGTATAAGCATAATATCTTCTATCTAAAAATACATGGATTTGAAGTGTAATGTATACATGAAAATTTTGACATAGATTTCTTATACATGAGTACCAACCTCACCTCAATATCAACCCCAAGCCCTAGCATGTTAGACACCATAGTCTCACTAGTACCAAGTAGAATGAAATTCTCCATCTCCTTCGAATCAACATCCATAAAACAATGTGTCACCCCAAAAATAAAAATCAATATTTTTCCATCTTCTCCCCAAGGAATGAATGGAGGATATGAAAGCCATAAATAATAGGGGTGAAGTTCCCCTTAGTGACAAGGATGATGTGAGGGTTAGAAACATCTAGGTTGAGTTTTTTGGTAGAGACAATGGAGATATAGATGAGGATACTAAGGAGGATACCAAAAAAGTAATCATATAAAAGATGAGAAACATGGGTGTCAGCCAATTATCTACTACTTGTGTGGGGAGTACAACCACTTCACACAAAATTACCCAACTAATTCCCAAAGGTAGATTTACTACATTTATTTCATAGTTTCAAGAGAACACCACACTAAAGATTATCTAGCATGATAAAAATAGAGAAAAGATAAGTTTGTACAGAATTTAAACCTAATAAATTCACACCCCAAGAATCCTGTATTCATAGAAGTAGTTACATGACATCAAAATGTAGAACAATGATTTACTCCCTTAAAAAAAATTTAGAGTCATAAAATTAAAAAGGTATAAAAAGATAAATATCCTAACCCTATGATATAAAAGGGTTTGGTGTATTAAACAACTTAAGTTCTCTAAAATAAACATTATCAAATTACATGGGAGGACAATGCCACAACCGTTGATGCATAGATGTATGGACAAATTGTGTGCATCATGAGACATGAGGGAGTAGTTACTACCTTGACCAATATTTTTAAAATTCTTATCACTCTAATAAATGAATACATATCATAAAATATTACATTTATTCTGCATAACTTATTGGAGTGTGCACATAGAGGTCAATAATGCATCCATAAGGTAGTATAGTATGAGAATACTCAAAATCCTTGGGATGTTAACTTCCACATGGATATTGAATTGGAATGACATGAAGTTCCAAATATTTTATTTAATTATAAAATCAAATTTAATATGATTCATCATTCCCCATGGGAAGACATTGAATAACCAGATCTAAGTTAGAGTCTAGTAATGCTAAGTCTCATAGATTACAAGAGGGTGGAACCTATTGGTCAACTGGAGGATGTAGAAATAAAATTTGTTGAGATAATATCACCAAGAAATTTTAAAGTAATTTACATTAAAATTGATGAAACACACCACCCTGCATTGATTAGTAAGAAGTTGGCTTATGATGTTAAGATTACCCTTAATATAATATGAAATGAGTTAGAAGCACACCAAGGGGATATAATTATTATTACACCCCTAAATAAATCTAAGATAAATCCATACATCATACCTAAAGATCCAGATTCACCCTATGCCTATGGAGGCAGTAGTTTGTTCAAGGTGGGTATAGAATATAAACATAACACACTATAAACTATAGAGTATACATTTTCCATCTAGAAATGGAGCCTCAATAATAACTAAAACAAACTAAAAATATTTATTTTAGACATGCGATAATAAAGGCACATGTTCCAAAGTTTTAGATAAGAGAGTGTAAGTAATCATTTTTATGATCACCAACAAGGTCAGAGGTGGATATCTTATACAAAGTAGGTGTTATATATATGGACTATACTGGGCTAACTAAATAATGTATTTTAACTTGGGAAACTATAAATTCAATTAGTGGTGATTTAGATACCCACATGTTAAATTGGGTAAGGTGAGATCATGAGGTACATCAGATGTTAATGGTTTTTGCCAAAAAAATCCAACTACCTTAATATTTTACAAATAATAACTTTGATCAATTCATCTTTAGACTAGAATAACATGTGTCTAATATAAACTTAAGTGTGAGTGAACTAAATTGTGCACTAAAGGTAACTAATGAAAATTGGTGGTAAGTTCAAAATAAAAACTAGATGTAATGGTATGAGGCTTGAAAATTATTATGAGGTCAATTCTATGTACCACTTACCATCAAGTAAAAATGGTTATTTTCATAAGAAGGGAAGTGTTCATAGATTCATATACATAGGTGTGTGTATATGTATGGTATGTGCAAGATACATAACCCAAATATTCGGTACATGTATTTAGGTATATCCTAGGATCACTTCTAATAGTGTGGTGCATGCATTAAGAATGTATAAGTGAATCTAAGAATTGGTCATAGGTCCACTAGTAATTTATTAAAAATTTTGTCTTTGAAGGTAAGATTACCCTAGTACAATAAGCTCTTAAAAATTTTAATATCTTCTAATGTCATGGCTTAGTATATTATCTTAGGATTAAATAATATTGCATTCATAGGAGAAATAAACTAAGGACTTGAACACAACTCTTAAAAACTAAGAGGACACTAAACAAAAAGAGTAATTATTGATAAAAACCTTACAATAAAATCATCTATTAAGAGGAATAGGTTGAGTCTAATGATAATAATGATGAATTGGATTTGAAGGTATTTTTTGAAGTAGAGCAAGAATTTTAGGAGCCAAGAGCCAAAATTATAGACCAAACCAAATATTAACAACTATTAAGTATTAATATTAAGGAGTAAGAAGAACATACAGCCTTATAAGATTCAATTTTAATATATTCCAAAGTAATAGACCATGAGAAATTAAATTAAATGGTAGGGAATATTAGATAGATTATGAACCAAAACTTATGACCTTATGTGACTACCAAATCCATAATGATATTTATTAAGTACTGCAATTATTAGGACATTATTAGGATATATTTCCAATAAAGTTCACAAAAGTATAAGGTGTAGACCCTTCACTAGGGGAGATGCACATAGATATAAATGAGTGTACACAACCTATTAAATTTTTTTGATATATATTGAACCCTAACATGAAGCTGAAGGTAAAGGATGAAATGGATAAGATGCAAGAAGCATGAATTATCTATCTAGTGGAAAGGTAGATTGGGTTAGCCCAATGATGGTGCAACATAAAAAGTATAGAGAAATCAAACTATGTGGGGAATAATGTGTGTTAAATTATTATTTTGTTAATGATCATGTTAACATGTTGTTTGACATGGCTCACCAACTTAGGTGGGTTGTGTGTGTACCCAACCTCTCCTAAAAAGGAAACATGAAATGTTTCCCCTAAGGTCTCTTTCACCAAGTCATGGCATACTATATACCTCAATGGCCATCATGTTTACTATTCCAGTCAAGGGGCATTTTCTCATTCTATAGTAAGTTTAGATATATGAAATATGATGTTAGTCTTTTCATGTGTTTCACATGAAATTAATGCAGGTGGATTTAGAATGAAAACACCACTAATTTAAAACATGTCCATTACATATATACATTCAACAATGTATAAACAATGATGAACAAAGGTTTGAAATTAAAATATAAACTTGTAAACATATATTGCATTTAGATTTAACCTACATACTTAACATAGATAAAAAAGGAGAAAAATAGAAAGGGTGGGGAGAAATAAAAGATGAACCTGCTCTGTAGAGGGGGAAAATATGATTTTGTTGAATAGATAAATCCCTTGAAAAATCTGATCTCTATGTCCAACATAGCACAACCAAAAACAAATAGGGTGTAAGAGTCTAAGGACAAAGTTATCAATGAAAAATATGGAAACAAATCCAATCCAATACACACATAGACAATGGATATCAAGTCACAAGACATTCAAATAGAATAGCTCTAGTGTAAGAGTTGGAATTTATCCACTCCATACCCATACCCCAATAATTCAATGGCATTAGATTCCTCACATAACTAACATCTCAAAAAATAAATCTCTAGTGTGAAAGTTATGATAAAAAATAGGTTTTCATTTAGTTTAGTGCTTGATTGAGAAATTTTGAATAAATGTTATATATATATATATATATATATATATATATATATATATATATATATATATATATATATATATATATATATATAAGTTTTTTCACTCAGTATTTACACCCAACACAAGGTTGACATGAGCTCCATGCCTAGACTTTTGTGACAAACTTTCATGCCCAACTTATGTGTTAAAAAATGGAGGTCAAGAAATCCTATTTTTTTATAAGTTTAATATATGAAAATTTGTCCCACAAAATCACCAAATGCAACAAGATGGGATATAAGACCTAAAAGCGCACACAAATGATGTATTATAAAATTATAATTTCACACTTGATAAAGCAATAAGTCATGCAAATGCAAGGTGGGACCCAAATGGACCACAAAAAATGATAACAAGACCAAAGAAAAAATATGTACCCTAATTTGGGATAGAAATTATGGCATGTTATGAAAGTAAAAAAATGGGGACTCTATTGGAAAATACTCCTAAGTATGTTTAATATAAAGAAACATGTCTACAAACCTAGAGTCTTCAATTATGATAGTGCATGGAACATGGACAAGTTCATGAAATGGTATGATAATAATGGCTACAAGATGACATGATATTCACATTGACTAGTGTGTGCATGTGTAGTCATTTCCTTTCAAAGACTTCACAAAAACTAGTTACTATAGCCCAAACCATCAAGCTAATGAATTTTACCCTTGATATGATTGCCTAGACATTACTCCATTACTATCCAAATATCTATAGCCTTGGTAGAGATGTCTTTGATCCCACTTAAGGATTTGCTCTACTATCAATCAAGTGTCTATAGCCCTAGTAGAGGTTACCAAAATCACCTAGGAATTGAGTTTTTTTATAAAATTTTTCTTTTATCTTCATTTTATTTCCTTTATATTCTTAACATCTGAATTTAAGGTTGGGGACCACTAAGGCCATCAAAATATAGATTTTTTAAAAAATCGCTCTAGACCTTATTTTCTACAAATTTAACCAATCAAACCCTAAAATGATTAAAGAATTTTTTCATGTGAGGAATCCAAATAATATCTTAAAAATTCAAATAATTTATCAAAGCTTACACAGTCATGAACAAATCTATAACATAGATAAATACACAAACCTTTGAAACTGAGCTTGCAAACAAAACATTACATCTTAAAATACACATAATTTTTCAAGCACTAAAGTGCCACAAATGTTACATGTTAACAAACCCATATTTATTTTAATGATTATTGAGGTACCCATAGGACAAAAAAATAAAGGTATATTTCAAATTAGAAACAAAGAGTAAAGTTTTTCCAAGCACAAAATAACCAAAATAGGGAAAGAAATGAAAACAAATGAAGAAAGCAAAAATTAAAAATGAAAACAACATAAAGGGAAGCATATAAAAAATAAAAACTATGTAAAAGGCCAAATAATGTAATACTTATGATGGTGTTGACCTTTTATCTCAAGAAAAAAATCCCATAAGCTCTCATTTATGATTCTTCCAATCAAATTTAACAAATTTATACCCTATAATTCAGCCATATCTTTACCATTACCTAGAGAATAAAAAGGTTTGAGATATACCTTGACCCAAATAAGACACCATTAAGGGAGAAGTAGGTGTATTATCATGTACCAGAGTACATGATACCTAAAACCTGGCGTAGATGTGCTATTTGAGGTATCCTATCACCAAATCCATTGTTGGTTATCTCCTCTTTACCTTGAGTGCTATAGAAACATCATCATTACTCTCTTCCTTGATATCATGAATGTGTATGTGTTGTTATTTAGTAGAGAATGACCCCTTGATTGCATGCACTATGACTACATCAATTGAATTATAATTAGATCTATTCTGCAGTGAGATATCTTCTTATTTTAACTCTAATTACCCATTTTATTGATGTGAATAGCCATGATCAAGACTAACTACTTCCATTTCACCCACTTCCAATAATGGGAAGAATCCTAAGTTATTTTAATCTACTTGATTTTCACTATGAATTGAATCTTTATGTGTAGAGAAAACAAAAAATGATAGGACTATTTCAAAGTCATAGAATGCATCCTCTTCATCCAACATTTCCAATTCTTCCACTTCATCCTCAAGCTAAACATAAGAGGTTTGTAATTTATCTTATTGTATGGATAACTCATTGCTACTCATATTTTCACCCATGCACTCACTTGAGATAATTTACACATTCTCATATCATCTCTGATCTTTTAGACCAATATTTTCTTTCCAAATGAAATATTCATAGTCAACATTACCACTTCAACACTTTCTTTTTCTCTACTCTCTTAGATCCCAAATTGTGAACTTGGGAATGCAGTCTCACAATTCCATCCTTACATTGTCGGTTTGGGATCTATTACAAAAAATGAGAATAGATCATAAACACCAAAAGATTCTAAATCACTAACACAAGGCAAAATAGCCTATTAAGCATATAAATAATTGTCATGGTTACATGTATTAAAATTTACATCAGTGTTCTCATTCATCATGGGGAGGTTTGGTTGGCTATAATCTTGAGACAATGCTTGATTAAGAGGGGGAAATGGGTCCATGGGTTAACTTATATGGAATCAAAGTGAAGCATTTTTGGTGTAAAAACCTATCTATCTAATGAATTCCATAGACCAACAATATATCCATCTAACATTGATTATTGCTCAATAATGAAGGATTTTTTATATGTCAATTCGAAGGATGTGAGTGTGGATGGATTTCTTAAGATTAGCATCATCGTCAATGGGTTGAACTTTATTTAATAAATCTCAATAACAATTTATTTTATTTGCATTAATGAGTATTTCAACCTCATGTATAACTAAGTTAAATGATTATTTAACACTCTCATGGGCTCATTGGGATCTCTATGAGAAATATCAAATTGATGGTATAAGGTAACAGGATTAGTTGGCACACTAAAATCATTGCCAAAAGAGTTTTCAAAGTCAAACCATGAGGAAATAAATCCATCCAACAAATTAAAGTACCAACTGTAAGAAATCTCATCTAGGAAATAAGTGATAAGCCACATCTTCAGTTTGGATCTCAGTTTAGTAAAGGAATCTTCAAATGCCTAAATATGTTCTTTATCAATTTGATTTCCACCCTGTGTGTATTTTTATCAAATGTTTTTAGGATACTTTGGTAAATTATGGGTAACCCCCAGAATATTCATAGGGAAGCTCCCTCCATGAAGATAAGCCATAACCATTGTTTAGGTCTAGAATAGGGCATGAAAGTATAAAATATGGGGAAAAATACTATATCCAATCATAAATCTAAAAATATTCCCAATTGGGCCTCTTTTTATCGTCAATCTATTGATAGGTGTTTTAAGCACACAATAGGTTGGGAGAACTATAAAGGGTCATCAAAATACCAAATCAAGTGATAATTTTGAAATAATCCTAGTTCAAGCACTCATTCAAGTGATAATACATTGATAGAAATTTTTCATAGCTCACCAAATTTACGTAGGTCACAAAATCACCCATCCTCTCATAAAAAGGAAACATAAAATGTTCCCCAAGGTATATTTCACTAGGTTATGGCATAATAGACACCTTAGTGATTATTGTGTTTATTACTCCAATCAAGGGGCCTTTTATAGTCATGTAATAAGTTTAGATAAATTAAATATGATGTTGGTCTTGTGTTTTATTTCCTAGTAAATCAACATATGTGGATTTAGCATGAAAACACTATTGATTTAAAACATGTACATCACATATATAGATTCAACAACACATTAACAATGATAAAAAAGGGTTTACAATTAAAATATAAATTTTTAAGCAGAGATTCACTCATATTTAACCTACATACCATAACATAGATATGAAAAAGAACAAAAGAGAAAGGGTGGGGAGAAAGAAAAGTTGAACCCACTTTGTAGAGGAGATAGATTTGATTATGTTGAGTAGATAAATCCCTTAAGAGAATTGATCTCTGTGTGACCAACATAGCACAAAAAAAACTAAAGAGGGTGGAGGATTTTGAAGACAAATTTAGCTATGAAAAATAGAGAAATAGAGCCACTGTATACACATGCATGCAGGTAATAGATATCAAGTCACAAATATTTTAGATAGAAGATAATTCATGGAGCATAAATTAGAAATCATTAAATAATCAAGTTAATTATAAAAAATCCTTCAAACATCACATGCAAATGGAAATATAATTAATAAATTAGAAAATATAGAAAATAAAATTGTGTATCCCTCTACTCTAGCCTCTAATTCTAAATGGATGAAATCTTTATGAAGCCACTCATCTAGCTATATATAACATTTTAGATCTGTTAACCAAAAGGGGTATTTTCCCTAGAAAATTATTTTAAGATACTCAACGTAATTCACCCATAAATGAGGGGAGGTTTTAGTAAGATAGGTGTATTCCATCACTATAGGCTGAAAAATTAATTGTAGTAGTTGGTTGTTGGCAAATGCATCATAAACAATGCACTCCCCTCTTGTTTGAGATAGCAATGATGAAAATGCACCACAAAAAATTTGAACATGTTTTAGGTCTTGAATTTTTACTATTTAATCCTTAAATCATTGTGAATAGGACATATCTATATTTCCATTGCCGTAAATGGCATGTGAAATAGAGCAATAGTTTAAGAGTTATGGCCAAAAAACCAACCAACACTCTATTTCTAAATGAACCATGTTTCATATATATTCATTCCATGTGATTTGGTGCCATTTTATATATCATTAAGTGTGGGTTATGAGTTTTATATTTTATCAAATTAATTCTCTCTAATTGGGTGTCTCTTCTCTCCCACCTAATATTGCAGAAGTGAAATAATAAATGTCACATTTCATGAAAATAAATGAAATTAAAATAAATGTGGCATTTAAAAGCAATGTGATTAAAGCATGATTTGAAAGGTATTTTGAGTTGAAATTTATTGATACAAGACCCATACCACAAATAATTAACCAACATCAACTTCCTAATGCCATTGATGCTCAAAAAATGGAGATTTGGTACAAGAGTTATAAGTAAAAATGTGTTTTCATGTAGTTTAGCACTCAAGTGGGAAATTTTGAATAAATATTAATTATATTAAAAAATTAATAAAAAATAATATATTAAATTATTTTCCATTTTCAATCTCAGTATGCACACCTAGCACAAGGTTTACATAAGCTTGATGCTTAGAATTTTGTGTTGGTCTTTCGTGCCCAACTTATGTGCTAAAAATGGAGGTCAAGAACTCATTTTTTGGAGAAGTGTGATATATGAAATCTTATCCCACAAACTCACCAAATGTAATAGGATGGGATATAGGACACTAAAGTGCATAAAAACCAACATGATATGCCCTTAACCTTTGGTCAATCTTGGGATATGTGTGTTTGACTGGTGTCTTACATACCTCGTTTTATATTCTTGTTATATTTCTCTATGTTTTTAGTTAGGTCACCTTATGGAATAACCATGGATAAGTAGACTATATATAGCAGGTAGCGATTAGTATTTGATCATCATGATGAGTATTTGTCTATTACTACATTGTTGTGGAGGTTTCCCCCTCAAAGTGGCTTTGCTATATTATCTAATATTCTACTCTGCTATCAATTATTGTTGTGTGATCTCTCATATTTGCTTATTTTATGTGATATAAATCATTATGTGCAAACATCTAATTAATTTCATTACAAGTGGTATCAGAGCCTCCACTATGTTCAAGTCATAGAGTGGGTGGCTACGCCAGCATGACAATGTTCATTTGGGGCTCATACATGTATAGGATCTTAGTGGTATAGGTGCAAATCTAGCCCAGAGTCTAGGATTCAAAAGTGTGGTGGGATGTTATGAATATAATGGGTGGATTTTACTAATACCTCAAGCTTTTAGTGTAATGATGTGTTACATGTGGTTTCAAATCTTTGGGAAAGCTTTTTATGGTGTCATTTTTTTAGATCAGGTGAGGCACAACTTTTATGAGGGGAAGGAGTGAAAAAACATAACTTGTAATCCAGGAAGAATTAATTATTTTTATCATTATAATATTGTTCAAAATGATTTTTTGAAAAAAATAACTTAAAAAAAGTCTAGAATTTTTTTTGCCTTGCACATTTGCAATCGTTGGATTCATCTCAATGAAATGATCACAATGGTATAGTCTTCAGATACACTTTTTGTGATAAAATTTTTTACCCTAGTGTGAAAAGGCCATCATTGGTTTCATCTTGGTGAGGGGATCATAATGGTACAATCCGTTAATACACTTTTTTGGGGTAAAAAAACCTCCTAGGGTTTGTATATGGCCAGTCCTTCTACATGGGGACAAAAAGAGGGGTTAGAAACTCCTAAGACTCCTATCAATGACATAGAATCTAGAACTTCAAATCCATTGATTTCTCAACTTTAGGTTGACATAAAAAGCTTGGTGTGGTATGATGACTTTATTTTAGTGAAAACTGATGTTTCAGGGATGTGAAAAGAGATTAATAGGGTTCAAAATCAATTGAATTAAATAACTAATTCATTATTTGCTCTTTCATCTCATTTACAATTAAAAACCCCTCCTCTTTAGCATTCAGGTCCTCCTCTCAACACTAAAAAGTCTAATTCTGGTATGAAACTAGTGTATCCAAAAGTGTACATGCATAATTTCTATGGTAAGGATACTCTAGCTTAGATTACCTAACTTGAGAATTTATTTGATCTACATCAAACACTTAGTTATCAAAAGGTGATTGTGGCATCTCTATATCTAGAACATGAGCACTTCATTTTATATCATTGGTTATGTGTCAAAAAAAAGAATGGTGCTCTTGTTACATGGTCTATTTTCACTAATGAGTTATTGGCTCATTATTAGAATAATGTATCTAATAACTACTTCATCTAATTAGCCAAACTATGGTAAATGGGAATTGTGAAGGATTATATTCATCAGTTTCAAAATCTATCCTTACATGTGGAAGACATCATTGAGGAAAATTTGACTAATCTATTTTTGGGTGGTCTCAAAGATAACATCTAATTAGAGGTTTGAATTTTTAACACATCATCTATATCAAAATCTATCCCATGGGTACGCATGGTAGAGGAAAAAGAGATGGTCAAATAGAAAACCTTCACTATTGGTCATGATTGCACCTTTTGAGCACCATCATATCCTCAACCCACTAGACCGACACCTCAAAAAATTGAGGAGAAGAGATACAAAGGGTTGTGTTATGGTTTTGATATAAAATGGAGAAAAGACCATCGTTGTGCTAAAAATAAGTTATTTTACATTGGCGATGCCAATGAGGATGATGATGATGATAAGGTACTTGGCAAGGATGAATGTCTTAAGGAGAAATCTAAAGACTCTTAGCTGACTATTTCCTATCATGCCCTTTTAGGTATTATTAGTCCCAAAACTCTTAAGGTGGTGTGTTTTATTAAAAAAAATAAAAGGTCATTGTTCTGATTGATTTTGGGAGCACACACAACTTCATCAATAATAAGCTAGTTACTCGCTTGAACTATTTCATTTATCTCACTCCAAAATTTTGGGTCATGATTATAGATGGTGGTATTTTTAGTTGCTCAAGAAAATGCCATAGTATTAATTTGGCCATGGGAGACTACTTTTTGGATTCTCATATGTTTTCTATTCCTATGGGGGGAGTTAACATTATTTTAGGAGTATAGTGGCTCACCACGTTGGGCACTATTGAGATGAGTTTCTAGAAATTATTCATGTGTTTTCATTTTGAGGGAAGGACATTTGAGCTAAGGGGATTAAGGGTTAAATATCCACAACTTGTTAGCTCTCATTAAATGGCAAAGATTCTCTAAAAGGGTGCTTAAGGATTTGTAGCTCATTTATTTTCCATGGAATTTCATCCAACTCAACCATCTACACCTCCTAATATGTAACAAGTGATCGATGCTCATTTAGTTATTTTTGGTGACATGCCAAAAGGACTTCCACCTAGCCACATGCATGATCATGATATCAAACTCATTCCTATTAGTACACCACCAAACATCAGGCCATACAATTATCCCTATACTCAAAAAAGTGAAATTAAAAAGATGGTATAGGAAATGTTGGATGCAGGAATCATTCACCATAGCCAAAGAGAATACTCTTCACCAATTACCATAATGTGAATGAAAGAAGAAACTTGGAGGATGTGCCTTGACTACATGGAACTCAGCAAGTGCACTCTCAAAGATAAGTTCCCTATTCTTGTCATTTATGATTTACTAGATGAATTAAATGGTTCTCTTTATTTTACCAAGTTAAATCTACATTCTTGGTATCATAAAATCTAGATCCATGATGAATACATACCCAAAACTACTTTTAGGAATCATGAGAGCCATTATGAGTTTTTGGTTATGCCTTTTAGGCTAATAAATGCACCATCTACCTTTCAAAGTTTGATGAATACTATTTTTAGGCCACTTTTGGGGAAATTTGTTTTGATATTTTTTGATGATATCCTCATTTACTGTAAAAATTGAGAAGACCATATTCACCATGTGAAATAGGTACTCTTAACTTTGGAATAACATCAATTATATGCCAAACCTTCCAAATGTAATTTTGTATCTTATGAGGTTGAGTATTTGGGTCATTTGGTTTCACATACAAGAGTAAAATTGGATCCTAAAAAAATCCAAGTAATGATGGATTGGTTAATTCCTAAGACACTCAAGAAACTAAGGGGATTTTTGGGGTTCATTGGTTACTATCATAGGTTTGTCAAACATTATGGTAACATTGTAGCCCCACTCACATCTTTATTCAAGAAAGACTCATTTCAATGGACTAATACATCTACAAGGGCATTAGAATAATTTAAATTAGTGATGTACACCACTCCAATTTTAGCTTCTCCTAATTTTTCCAAGACGTTTATGGTTGAATGTGATGCATCTAGGTATGGTATGGGTGTTGTAATCATAAAAGAATGTCGACCATTTGCATTTGAAATCCATCAACTGAAGGGTAAAAATCAGCACAAGCCCATTTATGAGAAGGAAATGATAGCCATTTTGTATGTAGTCAAACAATGGAGGCCTGATTTGATGGGTCATAACTTTTAGGTAAAGATAGATCATGACAGTCTCAAATATTTTTTGGAACAAAGGTTATCATCTGAAGAACAACATAAATGGGTAATTAATATGTTAGGCAATGATTTTGAAATAGTTTACAAGAAATGCTATGATAATGTAGTGGTAAATGCACTATCTAGGAAGGATGAATCAATTGAGGCCTTGCTATATGCTATGACCATTCTGTAGGTAAATTGGCTAGAGGAAGCATGATCAGAATGTGACAAGGATAGTGATATCAATGATTTGATTTAAAATCTTTAGCAAGCTTTGGGTGGATTTGAAAAATTCACATGGAAGGGTGATGCATTATGGTATAAAGATAGATTATACTTATGTAATAATTCTCTTCTTAAACAAAAAATCCTTCAAGAACTTCATGCAACTCCAATTGGGGGTCATTCAAGATTTTTGAAAACCTAACATAAAATCAAGTAGGATTTTTTTTAGGAAGGACTCAAGGGGGATGTCAAAAAATATGTGGCTAAATGTATGATTTATCAACAAAATAAAGCATAAACCATCAAAACCTCAAGTATTTTGTGGCCTTTATCCATCCCAATCCAACATTGGGAAGAGGTGTCTATAGATTTCATTATAGGATTACTGAGATCTGATGGTCAAAATTTTATCATGCTTGTGGTAGATCATCTCAGTAAGTATGCTCATTTCTATTCTTTATCACAACCATTTGATTCTAGTATAGTAACTTCTAATTTTTTTAATACAACTCAGAAATTGCATGGTACCCCTAAAATCATTATCAATGATCGAGATCCCATCTTTACTATTAATTTTTGGACTAAGTTATTTGAATGTTTGGGCACCCAGTTGGCTCATAGTTCATCATATCATCCTCAATCAGATGGACAAACTGAGGTAGTCAACAAATGTATGGAAGGATATCTCTATTGTTTTTTTCTAATAAATAGGATAAATGGGTTCATTGGTTGCCACTTATTGAATGGTGGTATAATATTTTTGTTCATAGTTCTTCCAAAATGTCTCCTTTTATAGCACTATATGGATACCACCCACCATCCATCACTTTAACCTTGAAGGTCCATCCTAAGTTTCATGTAGTTAAATAACATATTCACCATTAATAGAAGGTCCTTGATAGTTTGCATGAAAATTTAGCCATGGCCTAGAATCACATGAAACAACAAGTAGATAGACATAGGAGTGAGAGGCACTTTGACATTGGTGATTAGGTTTTTGTTTTCTTGCATCCATATTATTATATGTCTTTAAAGAAATAAAAAAATGATAACAAGTTCTCCCCTAAGTATTATGGGCCTTATCAGATCTTGCAAAAAATTGGTAGTGTGGCCTACATGTTAGAGTTTCCTTCCTCAACTCGCATACATCCAATATTTTATGTATCATGCCTAAATAAATTCATTAGACATAAAGTGGCTACCAAAATTGAGTAACCATAATTGGATGAGTAATAAATATTTTTTATTGATCCTTATGTGATCCTTCAAATGTACATTTAGTAATTGCAGTCTCGAGTGATTAAGGAGTACTTGTTCAAATGGAAGAATCTACCCTTTGAAGATACTACTTGGGAGGATAAATATTTTTTTTAGAAACATCTAGAGTTGATTCAACATTGATGATAACATTGTTTTAAAGGGGAGAGGCATGATATTCCCTTAACCTTTGATGTGTCTTGGGATATGTGTGGTCAACTTGTAGCTTACATACCTCTTTTTATATTCTTATTACATTTATCTATGTTCTTAGTTAGGTCAGATTATGGAATAACCATGGCCAAGTAGAATATATATAAGAGGTAGTGGTTAGTATTTGATCATCATAATAAGTATTTTTCTATTATTGAATTATTATGGAGGTTACCCCCTTGAAGCAACTTTTCTATATTATCCAGTATTTTACTCTGTTGTTAATTATTGTTTTGTGATATCTCATATTTACTTATTCCATACAATATAAAATAACTATGCGTGAACATATAAGTAATTTTATTACATAATATATGTTAAAATGATAACCACATGGATGATAAAGTAACAATTCATGCAAATTCAAGGTGGGACCCAACTACACTACATCAAGCAAGACCAAGACCAAAGCAAAAAAGAGGTACCCTAATTTTAGATAAAAATTAGGGCATGTTGTGTAACAAACAACACATCCATTCCAAATTCATTTCATAAATTAAATATTGGATTTAATCACAAGACATGAAGTTTACTATTTATAGATAAGTTTAGTGGCTACCATTAGATACTGATCATAGAAGAAGATTTAGCTAAAACCACATTTACAATAGAATGGGGATATTCTGCATACAAGGTAATGAATTTTGGATTGAATAATGATCTTATTGTGTTCTTCATGGATGTGGTTATTCTATTTAAATACCTCATCCATGATTTCCTAAAATTCTATCAATATTATTAAGTTGTTTTTTATTTATTTAAGGAGCACTTGTCTAAATTATGGCTTATGTTAGAATGCTACTAAACTTTGTGTAATATATTGAACCTAAATAAGTGATTTTTTAACACCTTTTAGTGTCCTTTTGGGTCATATAATATGCAATGATGGGATTTTGGTTAACCAAGAAAAAATCACAACTATTGTGGGTATGCCACCTACTACTATCTCTACAAAGGTGGGATCATTCTTGGGTCATACAGGATACTACAAGAAATTCATAAAAGGCTATGTAGATATAACTTCCCCCATGGAAAATTTACTTCACAAAGACACCAAGTTTGAATGGACTAATGAGTGCTAAATAAAATTTATGTATTTAAAGTAGAGGTTGGTAATAGTTCCCATTTTGGTCTTTTTCGACTAGAGTAAACCATTTTTTTCTTATTTAGACACCTTAATAACTATAGAAGGAGTTTTTATATCAAAACTAGGAGATGAAAAATTAGACCATCTCATTCATTCACAAGTTTAAAAATCTTAGATGTAGATAAAAATTACCCAACTATATAATAGGAAATTTTAGAAATGGTATTCACACTCGATAAGTTCAAAAACTACCTTCTAGAAATGTCATTTGAATTTATTACTATTCACCATGATTTGTGATATCTAATCAATAATCCAATGTTTAGAGGAAGGATACCTTGATGGCTGATGTTGTTTAAATAATTTTAGTTTAGAATCAATGTGAATCTTGAGAGATAAAATATGGGACCAAACCATTTGAGTCAAATATGTGGAGAGGATCTTGAAAAAATCTAAGATGAATCATCGTATGCCCATTTATTTTGAGTCTTTATGATTCCAAAAATCATGGAAGACATACTCAATTTCCTAAAATAAGGAATTTTTGATATGCACTATGTGGAAAGGGATAAAAATTAGTTGATCATAAAAGCCATTCCATTCAACATCATTAATGTATTTTTGTATAAAATGGGAAAAGATGACGTACTACACAAAGTAACTTTGGAGCATGGGTGACCATAACATATTCAAGAGGCACATCAGGGAATCATAGATGGGTATTTAGTAGAAGAATACACTACAAAGAAGATATTACAAAGTGTCTTATGGTGGCCTACTCTACTTCAGGATACAAATTGATTAGCAAAACATCATGACATCTATTAATAGATGAGAAGGCTTAATCATAGATATGAAATTCCATTAAACCATATATTAGCTAAGAAGCCATTTGAATAGTGGGCAATTAACTTTATAGGACCAATAAATCTACCTAGTAAATGCAATCATACAAGGTACAAAATTAATATGACAAATTACTTTACTAAATGGGTATAATTTGTTACAACACCAAGCTATAGCACTAATAATGTATAAAAAATTCTATATGAGAATATTATAACCTAATTTAGATGTCCTATGAAGTTGGTTAGAAATTGAGGAACACATTTACTAAATAATACCATGAATACTATAATGGAGGAGTTTATGATATCACACCATAAAATCATATGATATCATCCACAAACAAATGGGTAGATAGAGGCATCAAACAAAGTCATCAAAAATATGTTCAAAAAAATATGAAATGTGCAAAGAGATGATTAGGAGGATCAAATAATTGTGATCCTATGAGCATATAGGACAAAATACAAGTACAACATGTTTGAATCCATTTCAATTGGTTTATAAATTAGAAGCAATCATGTTAATGGAATACATAGTCCCCACTCTATAGATTGTAAAGATCATGCAACTAGGATATTGAGACTTTTTCAAGCATGACTATTAGATTTAAGTCAAATAGAAGAAAATATAAAAATAGAACAATAGACACATGAAGTCAGTAAATGAATTCAAAAAGTGTTGCATGATCAAAATATAAGATCAAAAGATTGTTTTATAGAACAAGAAATATGACTATATTATAGAAATGTTTTTAAGAATTTCAAGACAAAATGCACATTTGATGGAAAATACCTTACATCATTCATGACACATTGCAACAAGAAAAAATTGTGTTAAGGGACCTTTACAAAACCATTCTCCCAAGATGTGTAAATTGTTAAAGGTTAAGCCCTACCATCAATAATTCCTATCATATCTCATAAAAACCTTAGAGAGGTTACTATGTAAAACCATGTAGATTATGATTTTTGTTTAATGTACTGTTTTTTTAAAGGTCTATAGTGTAGTTGTATAATATAATCTCTATATCACATGACATCATAACATAGTTTTAAAATTCAACATCATAGAATATCCAAGAAAATAACCAAACCAAATAATAATCAAAGCACATAAAATTCATAATGAGGTCAACATGAGTTTAATCAATTTATTCAAGGAATATGACATTAACAAAAAGACTATAGAGGATAGGTAATAATTGATCTCTCAAAAAGGGGTTAATAAAACAACCTTCCAAATTTTGTATCTTTCCCAAAGTAGATCAATGTTTTAGACTCATTAATGTATATTAAAGTAAATTCATTGGATAATAAATGATGGTATGCCACATTAAATAATTTTTGAAGCTCCAACATTGAAACTACCTACCAAATCACAAACTTCACATAACAAAACTAGATAACATTCAAACCAAGAGAATAATAACATGAAGATAGCTTATTGTAATTCAATACAAATTATTAGATATATGGAGCGAAGTAAAGATATATAATCAAGGATATACAACATAAAGTGCCATTACAAGTCCTTGAAAATAAAATCCATTACATTTGAATATAGTTCATTCCCCTGAACACAAATTTTTTAGTAGAATGACTCTAAGTTACATCCATCTACCAAATAGTAGTGATATATTGATCGTAACTCTTGATTCCATTATCAAATACACAAAAATTTGAGGATTGTCCTTGTAATAATGAAAATGTGGTACCATTATCTAGATCCATTTGATTTTATTGATATGGGGCAATCCAATATTTTTATCATAGACCAACTTCTAGTTGTGTAAACAAGAGTCTTGGCTCTCCAATACCCCCTGTGAGGATCTAATGTGGAATGACTCATCAATATTCTTATATTTTGTTAATTTGATGAAGTGATTATGACACTTCTCTATCCCTACAAGGTGTGATCCATCTCTCTAAGGATGTCATAATATTCAACAATCTATTGAATATGGCACATACAATATGAATTATATCCCAAGGCAAATCCTTCCTATCATACAAAACCAAGGTCTTCCCATTCAATCAAATACTAAGGATAAATATAATAGGGTATCTAGATGGATACCTTTTAAATCAGTATATGATGTTGTGGTGTGAGTGTTATCTGAATGTATTACTAAGTACTTTTGGTAGACCATCAAAATTGTGAGGTAGTATACCAAATGGGTCATCGATATTGCATATAAAATGATCGTATTAAAAAAATGACCTAAGTTTCTAGTCTCTAAGCTAACTAAAAACATTGATAAAGTCATTAGTGGTATGCCACACATGTTATAAAAATAATTCCTAGTATTAATCCTCTATTTCACATAGTGGTAGTTTTTGGATGGTGTTTTCACACCTGATGTCAATTTATGTCTTGTGAACACCTTCACCAACATTTCCTAAACTATAATAGGGAATTATTATGTACATTTGGGTTGGTTCAATGCATGGTGGGTAGAGGTCAAGCTATCATCATTTTTCAACCTTTTGGGTCCAAATATTTCCTATAATACTTGGGGTAATATGCAGTTATTAAATATCTACATGATAGCATTTAAATCAAAGTTTATGAGTTTCCCAAGGAAACAATCACCTCCTTACCATTTATAATAACTATGTTAGATGAACAAGACATTTTATTGTGATAAAAATCCCTATATAATAAAACTATCCAGCCAAATACTATATATGCCTTTAGGAGTCTAATAGGCATTACCAACACAACCAAAAATTGAAGCATAAATAACTATTGAACATATGTGACCCTATCAGATACTAAAAAAGGGAAAATAAAGGTATTGAAGTATATAAAAACAATATCTCCTCCACTCAATAAAAATACTCATAACATAAACCCATGGATTAGTGACACAAATGTACCTAATATTTATACACAATATGATCTCAAACAACTTGACATCATTGATGAAGAAGTATACAAGTCTTTGTTGGAAGACATATGCACATAACTATAGAAGGAAGAGGAATAAAAAGATTTTTTTTCTTTTCAAAATCAATGTACAATTTTCAAGTGCATAAAATGTCCTAAAAGACATCATGGTAAACATACCCACACCTCCTACTTATATCATAGTTGACAGTATCCTTAAGGAATAAAAGAGAAAATGTAGAATAATAACCATATTCTAAGGGAAATTGGGTGTAAAATATTTAGCTATGCATAAAGCTCTATAATAACAAGGGATAGAGCATAGTGTAGCCTAATAGTATATACCACAATAGTAGTTCACATACAAGCCCATATTACACAAAACATTAAGGACCTTTCCCTTGATTGCACATCACATGGGCTCTTTCATCACACCACAAGTGGTTGAGGAGATTGAGTCTAAAGAAAAACAATCTATATAAGAATAACCAACTAAGATTACATACACATGAAAGCATTAGAATAAGGTTCTCATTTCATATGAGAGAATAAAGATATGAGTAAATAGGTGCATAATGGTGACATCTTCCCCTTATTTCCCCTCAGGATTCCCTAATTTATTCATACTTGTCAAACCATCCATATCCATCCACATATTCCCCCACTCATTTTAAATAATTTCAAGTAAGTGATCAATAATAATTAGAAGATATAAAGGCATAGGAGGACATCATCATAGAATATGAAGATACATAGGCCTAAACAATGCAAGACAAGGTGTAGAATCAAACATATAAGAAGTCAATTAAAGATGAAAGGAAAAATAAAAATAAAGAAGTAGATCATAAGGCCCAAGAAGAAGAAGAAAAAATAAATAACAAGGATGACAATGAAACACAGAAAAAACAAGAAAAGGAATTTGAACATAAAAAGAAGTAATATGAGGAAGAAAAACAGAATAATAAAAAGCAAGAAGAAATGAATACAAGAAAGAATAATAAAAAATAAGAGATGAAAACAAAGGAGGTAAAATAGAAAAATGTTGAGGCTAATGCAACAACCAAGGTAGAAGAAAAAAAAGGTAATAGGTCATGTGAAAGGATCAAGAACCCAAAAATAAAAGGTAGAGGATAAATATGCTAAGGATAGTGCACAAAAAGCAAAAGAGGTAGTTAAGGCATAAGAAGAGGCAACTACCACATCCAAACATGATCAAGAAGAAATGAATAAGGCTAAAATCATAATCCAATGGTAGATGAAGGATATTGTATATGATATTTGTGAACTATATATCACCTTAGTCTTGTACACTTAGAAAACTTAGACCTTGGTTATTCCTCTCAATTTTAGACCTTTCCCATTTCCACAAGTTTTGCATCTACTCTCTCTTATATCTCATGGCCTCTTTCTTAGTCTAACCAATATTATGTTAATGACCTAGGCCTTCTATCTTTACCAAAATGATTATAAAATACTTATCTTATTCCTCTAAAAGTTTTGAGCCTATACCTATTTTCTTACTCCCTAGATCCTTGTGTTCTAAATAGACACCTATGTCAATACAGGTGTCCTATTCTGACACAAATGTCTAGTGCCATAAAATCATCAAATTTTAAAATGAAATGTATCCTAATGTTCATAATAAGTGTTATTATGTAATATATTCTCCAAATGGATTGGTATAAATGTAAAATCAACCCTCATTCATTCCTCACCTATCATATACCTAGATTCATACCAAAGGGCATTCATAGAGAATTTAATTGAACAAATATACCCTATTTTATCTTATTTACATATCAATCATAGGGAAAACACATATTTAGGTATGAATTATTGAAGTAATATCCCAAGAGATATTTTTCCAAGTTATAAGAAAGGTTATTCTTGTTCTTTATTATCACACATTGCATGATTCACACACAATTAGACACATAGGGTAGAATTGAATAAGTATGATGCCCTATTTAGAGTATTGGATATGTATTCAATGTATATGAATAAAGGGGTCTTTGGGGTATCTTTAAACCATGTGTCCACTAGCCCATATTTCCCATAACCATAATGAAGATGAAGAACTAGGGGTTTGATCATTTTAAAAGGAGTGATAGTCACCCTTATACTTATTCATTTTTATATTACTAACCCTATCTACCCACACTAGGATCTTCATCCAATTTAGGGTTAACAATTTGCTGAACCTAATTCATGTGAATGCAATTTTTGTTTATTCTTAGGTAACTAGGGTTTCAAATTGGTATGCTTTTTCATTTACTTATTATATTATTTTGTATGTAATTTAGGTTTAACCATAGATTTGGATGTGTGCCTATTAAACACATTGAGCTCCCCCTCTTATCACCTAAGATGTCTTAAACCAATAAGGAACCTAATCCCATGGACCATGATGATACTCATGTTGATAATGAGAAACATACTGATGAGGATATAATAGAAGAAGATTATGATAATAAAAAGCATGAGTATAATAAAACTAATGAACATGAGAAAATATATCATGAGCAAGTGAAAATAATCACCTTATTTTATGACCATATTCATCAAAACCCTAAAGATATTGATGAAATTCTAAAAACCATATTAGAAACTAAAATAGAAAAAACATCGATGCACATGTAGGTCCATCTATTGATCATACTATTATAGATATGGGACATCCCCATATACCAACCATCCTCATCTTAAACACATTACCAATCATACTTTTGATGGGGTCATAAGATATGTATTTTAACCATATAATTATCAATTGTTTCAACTAAAATACTAGTTTCAATGCATATTACTACTCAACCCATGTTCACTTTTCTATTTGTGTCTATTAAAATTGATAATTTACATCACAATGGATATAAAGTTCAAAAATTCTAAGTTATAAATACTTGGAGGACAAGGATACAAACATTGAACAAAAGGATTCAAAGTCTCATCATGTTATTGATTCTAAAATGTGTCACATAACCCTCTTACACTTGAGATATCTTTGTACCCTCTTCTAATAGATTTTGTTGAACCTAAGTTCCCATTTTATGATGGAAATGGTCATCTTGAGTAGCATATTTGATCTTTTTATGCAACATGCCTTGATTATTCCTCCAATGATAGGATTTTGACCAAATTATTTCTAAGGAACATCAAAGATTATTATTTGAGGTGGTTCTATAATTTACTCTATAATCCATGAAAGCATTCAAACCTCTTGCAAATCAGTTTTTACAACATTTATGTATCAACATTACTCAAAATGTTTCCTATGGCTAAATTTCAAAAATAAAACAATGAACCAAGGATCCTATCAATGAATATGTATTGAAGTACAAGAAAATTATGGATAAAATTATCAATCCTATAGTAGATAAATAACTTCAATATATATTCAAATAAAGTTTGTTTGATCCTTTACATGAGTCCATCATTTTTTTAAAGTTTAAATCCTTTTATGAATTGTGTCATGTTGTTCAGGACCATGAAATGAAACTTATCTCATTGAACAAACTTAAGTATGTATAAAACACACCAACTACATCTACATCTAATACCAAGTTTAAAATCAAACCAAGCCATAAGGTAAACCCTCATGAGCCTAAAAAGGAAACAACCACCACAATTAATATAGTTTCTTATAATCCTAATTATCTTGTCCTATCTAATGCACCAAGAATATAATCCTCATGCTTACCTAAGTCTCTAGATTCATTACTCACATGGTTAGTAGAGTGTCAAGTTATATCTCCCCCTCATCCTATAGAGGTTGATATGAGTAAACCTCTACACAAAGGGTATGCTGAGAATTCTTATTATGATTACCACCAAGGCCATGGGCATTCTAAGAATATATGTTTAACCTTGAATCATAAGATCTAATATCTTTTCAATGACCAAAATATTACATTTGAGGATCCTCTAAAGGAATCCAATTCAAAACATGGTGATCACAAAAAATAGAAGATATTTAAAAATATTTTGTAAAACCATTCTAAGAAGGATGCATAAGTGCAAATGGTATATAACATACATCCTCATCCATTACATTATGATCACCCACTAGATGGGATAATTGGCACTTACACATAACATAAACCTTATATGGTTCAGAGACCTTACATTACCTTCAATGATAATGAGATTTAGGATGATGACTTAAATATTAATTATTTATTCATTTGAGCATACCTTGATAAATAGCCTATATACAATGGTATGATTGATAATGGTGAAAGTGAAAGGATTTGTACCATGATATTACGTATGGACTTATATTATACTCATCATAATTTACACCTTATACCAGATCAAATAGATAAGTTATGGGACCTCACAGTAGATACTTGGTGAGATTGACTTACCTTTACAAGTGGCTCCCACACTTATGGTTACTACATTCTCAATTATACCTTCCATGGTGTCTTTGATATGTTATTTGGATGCCCTTGGATACATACTCTTTGGGTGATACCTTCTATAGTGAATGTGTGTGTTAAATTCATTAGTGCCAAATGATAATTATAGTTTTTAGAGTTCCATATGAGCATCCTCTTAAATAATAAAAATTTATACTTAGGTAGTTAATTATCAATCCTACTAAGGATAATACACCATTAAAGGGTAAGCAACAGGAAATCCCCTATACTAAGTGTCTAGTAATTGAAAGACTATTACATCAAAGATCCATAGTGGGTTCCATGGAATCCTCATCTACTATTGACCAAATTTGACCTTGTAGGTCAAATTGGGACCCCTATAGGTAAAAAAAAGATATTTAAATGTTTTTAGGAGCCTAGTATAATGTCATGAAGTATGTCATAGCTAATTTGGTGTGATTTTATTTGTATCTTGCTTTGGTCATAATAGTTTTAGTCTTGAGAGACATTGTGGGGGTCAATATAGAGCATTAAATGAGTTATACAGCTTCCTTAGGAAAATAAAAAGTTTAAAAAGGTTATATAATGCCCCATGTGTCCTAAGAAATCTTTATTAATCATTTCTAACTAAAAAGTGGTAGGCTATTTAGAAGAAAGAATAATTTTCTTGAATAAAGGGGAGTTTTCTTGAGGTGTACAGACTTGTACAGCGTCCTATAGTTGAATAAAATTAAGTGTTTTTTTATCTTTCACACACTTTTTCTAGTGATTAATTTTATTAGAATATCCAAGAAAGATAAAAAACCACTTCTCTCTTCTTCTACTAGGCTTAGCCAACAAGAATGGCCCTCAGGTTTTCAGATGGTATGACCAACAAGAGAGGTTTTAGGGAAAATGATCATGGGGGTGTCTTATACACTCATTAGAATTCCATTTTATGTTTGGTTATAGAATAATGGTGGAATGTGCTTTATGAAACATTCTTAAGAAGTTGTCCTATCTAATTTTCTTTCCAATATATGCACCCTATAGGTTTTGTGTTAGTTTGGAGAAGTCTATACAATCAAACTATTGATATTGATTTTAGATGATGTTGAATCTCTTCTCTCATTATTTCCATGCTTATTTTCATGTTTTTCAAAGATATCATGGGCTAATTAGTTTAGTTTACAAGTATATGTTCCAAGTGGAATGATATTCAAGTTCATTACTTGTAGGAGGTTGTATTATATATAAGGGATTAATATGAATAGGATACGGTGTTTTAAATGTTTTAATTCCATAATTACTACCTCCTTCCATGTTTTTTATCATAACTCCATGATCTAATCAAACATTCAGTCCATTGTCATACTTAGTAAACTCTTTACCCAATTTGACTTACAACCATATTGAATCATGTGTGTAGAATTTATTTAGCATATTCATGGAGGTGTAGTGGAGGTATAAAGATGTTGAAATATATTTATAAGTAGTAAAAAATAATTTATATCCTTAAAATGGTTAAAATAATATTATAGTAGTCATATACAACAGTTTCACACATCCTTATATCATTAACATACACCTACAGCTGTCATCATGGAAACCAAACATGTTGGAAAGGAGCATCTGAGCTGAACAAGGATTTGATAGTGATAAATGTATATTTGGAACTTTTTTTAAAGGTAAAACTCATTTAAACCAACAAACCATGCATAGTACTTGAAGGTTCATCTACTACCTGCATAGTGGAATGCCCATCTATAGGTGGCCCTAATAGAGGGTTGAAGTGTCATATGGAGTGTTAAAGCATGGATTAAAAATCATCCTAATGTCCTATCATGTTTAAGGGATCCTAACATACATGTTTATAATTATATATTGATAGTAAAGGTTTAATATCACTCCCAAAGATGATGATTATAGATTCAGGGATCAAATCCCTAAAATGTGTAAATAAAGCACCTAGTCTTTTTAAGGAAATCATATAACAGGGATGTCAAGAGATTTGGAGAATTTTAATGAGCATACCTTGTATCTCTCACATGGAAGAGGATCCTTTAAAAAGGAATGAGGATATAATATTAGTGTAAAGTGGTTTTTGAGCACCTTAAAGTTACATTTTTATGCGCTGAACTCAGTCAGTGTCATCTACAGGTTTTGACCTCAAAGTGACTCTACTTTCCAAAGTGTAAATTCCAAGTATATTTTCATGTTTGAAGAGTATTAAAAAGTTTTTAAATCACATTAATGACCTATAATATTCCTAAATATCAATTTTATGGTTAGGTATTCATCTACAGGTGTATAATGACCTAGAAAAGGTTACCTACAACCTACTTGTAGGTGCTAATAGAGATCTCAAAATGAACTTGTGGAATGAGAAAACTATAGACATGAAAATCTGATATGAATGGTTGAATAAAGACCTTAGAGGATATATATAGTAACATGTCAATTTTTCCAATGTGAATCCACACCTCTAGGGTCCAAATGGCTCCAACACAATCAACTTTAATTTATTGTAAGTAGACAATAAAGTGAAATAGGGTGTCTAAGTAATGGTCTAAGCTATTCAAGGTAAAAAATGGGTCCAAACAAATAAAAAATGACCATAATGGAATATAAGGAGGTTTTATACATTTTATCAAGCTTAAAACATGCAAAATAACCTATGGGTGCCCCTCTAAAGCAAGAAACGTAGTTAGATAAATTACACACAGTCTTGACCAGTCAAGGTATGTGAAGAATATGTAGAATAATTAATTGATGAATAGAGATAATAATACCTCCATAATTATTATATAATTACCTATAGGATCTTGATAAATGAAAACAAGCAGAGAAAGGAACCTAAGGATGCATTACTCAGTCCATATGATCAGACCTTGCATAAAATCTACCTTCCTAGGGGTCTATATTAGGTCTTTGAGGAGTTAAAGGGTAAAATTATTTTACAAAGGTTTTAAAATTTTGAAAAAAACATCCTCATAAAATATGGGAGTGCCCTCTATTTTGTCTCAAACATAGGGTACTCCCTTTGTGCATAAATCCTACAATCTTGAAGAATGAAGATAAAAAGGTAGACCAGGAGATGATTAAACCTTGAAATGAAGTGTGAGAAGTTGTATTAATCCTATTAAAACATTTAAAGCTGGTCATAAAAGGATTAATCTCAATAGGGTGGCATCAACCATAAAGGATACATTCAATCTTATTAGGCAGGGTTTTGGCCTAAAGCCCAAATGAGAAGTCAATGTCATTTCCATCCTTAAGTTAAATTAATAATTTATTAGATCATGTTTATAGGATGAAATAAGATATTTTTTATCTATTTAGATATAAATTTATCCATGAATAATCCATTTTTGGTATTTAGGATAACTTAGACCTATGCAAAGTGAAGAAATAAGCTTAATAAGAGAAGTTTGGTTGCTCATATCTTCTTAAACACTTAGCATGGAGACTCAAGGATATAAGAAAATTTATATAGGCCCAAAAATATAATTTTTTAGAGTTGAGTTGAGATTTTAATGTCAGATATTCGTGAACAATGGCTAAGAGGTAAAAATAGGCTCAAACTCATTAAAACTCTTGCTAGTGACCAGTTTGAGAAGATAGAGTAGTTAATACATCCAAATGGCATATTTTTCCTATAATTATGATTATATGTTATATGGTAATCTCTCAATATCCTCCCCATCCTTTTATATTGTATAAAATTGTATGAATGGCGTGCAAAATAAGGTATTTTTGAAAGTTTTATGTGTTTTGTAGGTTATAGAAGGAGTATAAAGATGTTAATCACATAAGAAAACATATTGAGATTTAAGATATCTCCCAATGTCCATTTAATTATTTATAATAAATCCTTGGTGATTCAATAAGAGTTCTCATCTCAACCAGTCAAAACTGGCATAGTGAGCATGATAGTGAGAGGGTGAAAATTTCAAGTGAAAGCATATTTAAAGTACACTTGAGTAATGCAAGGCCAAAAATGGCATTTAAACATGTATTACACTGAATTTTATTTATTTTCATGATAAAATTAATCCATTTTGGAATCCAAGTGTGTAAGGTGTGTGAAAGAGGAGTTGCTTTGAATACAGGTAGTGATGGCTCATTTCTAGAGGAATCTAGGTGATTAAGAATGCAGCCAATGTATGGAAGAGAATTTATATAAACCCTCCATCTCATTTCAATCATGATATATATCCCTAGTTAGTTTTTGGATGCTCAAATAAGGGTGAATGATGAAGGCAATTTTCTTGTGTAGAATGAGAACTCCTATGCCACATTTCATGAGTTACATAGTTTGGAGAGCCATTTTTCCTATCAAACCTTACATGGTTTATCTCCCACTTAATTATTATACACATATAACTCATTTTATTATCTTGACACATGTCCTTATGACATTTTTGATTCTTTCTTCTCTTTTCTCTCTCAAGTTCTATAATAACTAGACTTTTGTCTATTGTAAGGATGTTCCACCTGAGTATGGAAAAGCCTTGCTCATTTGTATACCATGGATCAATAAAGAGTATTAATTTTACCTCTTATATTACTATTCATAGTGTATCCACTTGAGTGATTTATCTTGATTAGTGATGACTATTGTTTCCTTAACATTGTTGTCTTATTCTCTCACCTATTTGTAGCTTGAAAGCTTCTTCTTGTAGATCATGTGAAGTGTTATATGAAGTGCCAAGGTTGAGTGATTTATTATATTCAATAGTGAAATTATAGGCCTCTTTTATATTCCTCTTAGCCTAAACATTCATCACAACCTCATAATGAAATACTAATGTGAGAAGATTCAAATTAGAGAAGTGTATGTCTAGTTAGTCCCTTAGTCTCATGTGTAACATACAACTGGTTGGTAGTCATCAATTAATTTAGTGTATCACCACCTTTAGGATAGTTTAATTTCATTTTTCTCTCCCTTTTCCTTGCAAACATATGTTTAATACTTATATTAAAGTGGTACATCAATGGAGCTATCCCTATCTAAATATTTACCTCATTCTTATGCTACCCACAACTTAGAGGTGTTTTAATTGTGCCACTTAGATGAGGAAAGTTTAGGCATCTCCTCAAAGGGTAAAAATCAATGTGAAAATAGTTTTTGGTATGCTTGGTGTGACTCATTTTCTAATAAGTTAAAATATTTTTAGTGTTTTCTTTCAACACATATATGTTTGGAGGCATCTATCCAAGCATCAATGGCAATGCTGAAGTTACATCATCTAGTCAAGTAGACCAATTTTTATTTTTTAGGATTATTGGTAATTTTTATTTGTGTTCTTACTTCTCAATTAATTCCATGGCTAGTTTTGGTGTTGAGTATTTTTTTACAAAATGTTATGAGATATCTCAAGCTTATGACATTCCCTATCAGCCTTTGTATGATTATTATTAGCCTTTTCATGATCCTTACCACCACCAATATGAACCTTATCAACACTTTCATGAGTTGTATCAATCTTATAATGGACCTTTTTAATATATTGTTCTTTCTAGTCAACCTAGTCACTTCTCAAATTATTCCATTTCAACTTTCAAGGAAACTCTCGTAGGATATGAGAGGTACATGTTAGATCTTAACACACAAAGGGTATAAGGTTAAGATGTTCATAGTCATCTCATTCATCTTGTGAGAGATGCATTAGATCTATTTAAAAGAGAGTGGGCACCTACTGAGAGATCAAATTGGAAAAGGCTCACAAGTGAGATGTTAGATGTGAGTGGCTTAGTTTTATCCTTAGAAGATAATATAAGATAAGAATTCATGAGGATTAGCCTCACCAAATATATCAACCCTCATATCTACCTCCCCAAGATTTCTATCAGTTCTACTTGACTCCTACTCATGAACCCAATCAAGCTTATCAAATTTATCTTTTTCCCAATCAATTGGAAGAGAGAGTTGAAAAGACAAGACTTATTTTTAAATAAAATATTGATAGGTAGATTGAGTTAGATAATAAGTAGATGCATCATTCCATCTCATCAACAAAGGAAGTAGAATATAAGCTCTCATTTCCCTCTCCTATTATATCCCCACCTCAATAAGATACTTCTAAATATGAAATCCCAAGTTGGAGACAAGGTGGAGAATCCAAGCCTAAGGAGATCTCAAGTTTCTTGAACACTTCATCCACTCTTCAAATTACATCACTACCCAAATAAGATATTCCTAATCCTAAAATCCTAAGTTAGAATAAGGTAGTGGAATCATGGGAAAATAAAGGGGATAAAGGCCTTGATAAAGAGTGTGAAGTTGAGAAAGAGATTAATCCTATATAAGCCCCTCCCACCCTTCATCAAGATACCTCTTGTTTTCCATATCAACTTTTTTTTACTCCTTATCCTCATGAATATGCCTATCAACATCAAAAGAGACTTTTCCAAGAGAACCTAGCCAAGTAAATTGAAGAGTTAGAGTCAAGAATGAAATTGTTGAGTCAAGGTGTGATGGAAGGTTTAGAGCCAAAAGAAAATCCTATGCCTAAACACACCCCATCTAACCTTCCTCAAGAGAGTGCTCAAGTTGGATCAGATTTCAATGAAGTCATTATCAAAAAGAAGGAATAAAACCAGTCTATTTTATCCTAAGGTTTTCCTACCCTTCCTCAAGAGCTCCTAAAAGGATCACCTACAATTCAATCTCAATTTGATGTTGAATTATATGTTCCACCTCCACCAACTAGTTCATCATGTCCTCACCCTATCACCCTTTACCTTGATGGACCTATGGTGTGGTAACTTAAATAAGATCATTTGGTTAATAATAATTTATAACTCTTGCGTAAAGAAAACATAGCTCCTTAGAAGCTTCATTGGGTTAGGTCACCTGATTACAAAATTCCTAACATTGACATCACCAAAAAGGAGAAAGAAATTGAGGATCTTGTAGTCCTTTATAAGAAAATTCAAATTATAATAGTTGGGATACAACTTGAGATCCCTCAAGAGGTTCTAAATGTTGAATAAGGAGAAATTTCTTGTGTTGAATATTTTGATTATGTTGATATTTAAAAATGTATTCCTTGTGTCAAAGAAGAGGAAATCATCATTGGTTCTTCCATCACTATCCAAAATATCATATACGAGCAAGAAAAAGTCTCTAATCAGCCTTGGGATGACTATTTTTCAATCATTGGATCAGGTTATACTCCTCTTTAAGGAGGCTATCATCTAGTAAAAAATGGAGAAGGAAGCCTTGACACTCAAATGGGTATGAAAAGAAGAAGTAATTTTTCAAATTTGTCCTTTAAATATGCATGTGCATCCCATGATGATATGTTTGAAATAATAAAAATGGGTTATCATCCTCTCAACTAGTTGGGATAAACAGGTTAGATTTTGAAGGATAAAATAAGATTTTATGGCCTTAATATTCCAAGGAATAAGAAACTACTCCTCTTGAAGCCATGCCTATCAAGAAGATATAAGTTGATCATGAGATGAAGAGTGGGAAAAAGTATGAGGTATGTTTAAAAATTAAAGAGGAATACATTTACATTGGAGACATATTTAAGGATGATCTACTTGAGAGCAAATCAATGGAAGTTCGAAGGAATAGGTCTAATAAACCAAGCATCCAATCCAAGGAGTAACATGCTTGGCACTATGATTCATATCATGAAGAATAAGATTCAATGAAATTTACCTTTGATCCTAGAAATGAATTTTGCTTAATTTATAGTTGTGCATAGTTTTTTTTTAATATTTTCCCTAAGTGCTTTGAGCACATGTGTGTGTCTTATTAGTGTATTTGATTTATGTGTGTCCTTTGTTTTGTGTGGTTTAGGTAATTAGTTATCTTTCCTTGGTAAAATCCTTGTTGTCAAGTATTAGGTATTCTATTTTTGTTTCAAACTTTATTGAATCCCTTGGACCATAGATAGAATAAGGATACTGATCTTTAGCATAGTAGGCATACTGCCCCTATATAAGCCTTAATTTATTGACTAAATTTTACCCTGTAGGTCAAATTAGGACCCTTATAGGTATAAAATTGCCTTTATATGTTTTTATGGGACTATTATAATGTCATGAAGTATGGCATAGCTCATTTGGTATGATTTTATGTATATCTAGCCTTGGTCATAATTGTTATAGTCCTAAGAGTCATTTTTGAGATCAATATAAGGCATTAAATGAGTTTTACAACCTCCTTAGGTAAATTTAAGGTTTAAAAATCTGATGTCACACCCTATGTGTCCTAATAAGTCTTAAGTAACCATTTCTAACTTAAAAGTGGTAGGTTCTTTAGAAGAAAGAGTAGTTTCTTAGAAAAAAGGAATTTTCTTGAGGTGTATGGAATTTTATGGCCTGCTACAGTTGAGGACACTTAAAGAGTGTCATTTTATCTTATAAAAATTATTCCAATGATTATTTTTATCATAATCTCCATGAAACTAATAAAACCACTTCTCTTTTCTTCCACTAGGCTTGACAAGAAATAATGACCCTCAAGTTTTGAGATGGTATGACCAACAAGAGAGGCTTCCATAAAAATTATCTTGGGGGTGAATTATAAACTCATTAAGCTTACATTTTATGTTTTTTAGTATCATAAAGGTGGCATTTTCTTTATTAACCATTCTTAAGAAATTGTCCTATTTAATTTGCTTACCAATCTATGTACCTTATAGGTTTTTCTTTGGTTTGGAGAAGTCCATACAATCCAAATATTAACATTTATTCCAAATGATTTTTAATCTCTCCTCTCATTATTTCTATTCTTAGTTTCATGTTTGGTAAATATCTCATGGGCTAATTATTTCAGTTTGCAATATGATGTTCCACATGGAATGATAGTCAAGTTCACTACTTGTAGAAGGTTGTATTCTCTATAAGGGCTTCATATAAATAAGATATGGTGTTTTCCATGTTTCAATGACATAATTAATACCTCAATTACATGTTTGGTCTCATAACTCCATGATTTTATCAAACATTTAGTCCATTATCATATTTAGTTAACTCTTTACCCAATTTCACTTGCAACCATGTTGAATCGTGTGTAAAATGCTTGTTTAGCATGTTAATGGAGCTATAATGGAGGTATAAATATGTTTAAATTTATTTATAATAAGTAAAAAGTAATTTATATCCTTAAAATGGTTTTTTAAATATTGTAAAAGCCATATACAACACTTTCACATAGCCTTCTACCATCAACATACACCTATCGATGTCTTGATGGAAACTAATCATGTTGGTAAGGAGAGTCTAAGCTAAGAAAGGATTTAATAGTGAGAAATGTATATTTATAAATTTTTAAAAATTTACAAGCCTCATTTAAACCCATAAACCATGCAAATTACCTGAAGGTTCATTTACTGCTTGCACAATGTAATGCCCACCTACAGGTGGCCCTAGTAGAGGGCTGAGGTGTCATATGTAGTATTGAAACACATAGTAGAACTCATCCTAAACTCCTAAAATGTTGATAGAGTCCTAAAATGCATGTTTGGAATTATATATTTATATTAAATATGTAAGTTCACTCCTAAATATGATGATTATAGATTTAGGGATCAAATCCCTAAAATGTGTAAACAAAATAACTAGTCTTTTTATGGAAATCATATAAAAGGGATGTCAAGAGATTTAGACCATATTAATGAGAATAAATTTTATATATCACATATGATAGGATACTTGAAAAATTAATGAAGGAATAACATTAGTGGAAGGTGGTTGTTGAGCACCTCAGAGTTACATTTTTATGTACTAAAATTAGTCAGTGTCATCTACAAGCTTTGACCTCAAAGTGGCTCTACTTCCCAAAGTAGTAATGCCAAGTATATTTTAATGTTTTAATATTATTACCAAGTATTTAAATCACATTAATGACTTTTAATATTCATAAATTCAAATTTTATGGTAATGTATTCATCTACAGGTGTATAGTGACCTAGAAAATGCTACCTATAACCTATTGTAGGTGTTAATAGATCTCTCAAAATAAACTTGTGGAATGAGAAGCCTATATACATGAACATATAATATGAAGGGTTGAATAAAGACTCAAATGATATAAAAAGTATCATGTCACATCTTCCCATGTCAATTCACACCTATAGGGTCTAAATGGATCCAACATAGTCAGCTTTAGTTGACTGTAGATAGATAGTAAACTGAAATAGGGTGTCTAAGTGATGGTCCAGGATATTCAAGGTAAAAAATGGGTCAAAAAAATAAAAAATAACCTTAAGGGATTCTAAGGATGTTTTATACATTTTATTTGGCTTAAAACATACAAAACAACATATAAGTTCCCCTCTGAAGCAAGAAACACCATCAATAAAATTGCACATGGTCTTGACCAGTCAAGGTATGGAAAGAGTATTTGGAAGAATTAATTGATGAATAAAGATAATAAAACCTAAATCATGATAATATGAGTACATATAGGATCTTTATAAAGGAAAAAAAGTATAGAAATGACCCTAAGGATACATTACTTAGTCCATATGATCAGACCTTGCATACAGTCTACCTTCTTAGGGGTTTGTCTTCAGTCTATAAGGAATTAAAGGGTCAAATGATGTTACCATAGGTTATAAACTTGTAAAATACATCCTTATATCTTGAATAATATCTTGAAATATTCACCATTATCTAATAAAATAGGGGAGTACCCTTTATTTTGTCTCAAACAGAGGGCACTCCCTTTGTGCATAAATCCTACAGTCTTGGAGAATGAAGATAAAAGGGCAGACCAAGAGCTGGTTAAAAATTGAAATTAAGTTTGGTAAGTTGGATGGTACATATTATAAAACTTAAAACCAATCACAGAAGGAGGAATATCAATAGGTTGGCCTGGACCACAAGGGTTACAATGAGGCTTATTACACAGGGTTTTGGCCTAAAGCCCAAATGAGAAGTCAATGTCACTTATAGCCTTAGGTGAGATTTATATTTTTATTATCATATTACTATGATGTCATAAGATATTTATGAGTTATTATGATGCAAAGGAAGTCATGAAGAAGCCATATTTGGGCTTTATTATAACTCAAACCTATGCAAAGTGGAGAAATAAGCTTGATAAGAAAAGTTTGGTTGCTCATATATTATTAGACACTTAGCATGGAGACTCAAGGAGATAGGAAAAGTTATATAGGGTCACAAAATATCATTTTGTGGAGTTGAGTTGAGATTTGAAGAGCATATCTTCATGAATAATGGCTAAGAGGGAAAAATAGGCTCAAACTCACCAAAACCCTTTTTAATGACCAATTTGAGAAGATGGATTAGTTAGTACATCCAAATAGAATATTTTTCCTATAATTATGATTATATGTTTTAGGGTACTATCTTAGGATCCTCCCCATCCTTTTGGACTATATGAAATTATACATATGGAGTATAAAATAAGGTAAATTTGATAGTTTTTTATGTTTTGTAGGTTATAAAAGGATTCTAAAGATTTTAATCACTTGGTATGAAAAATTGATACTTAATATAAATCCCCAGGTAAATTTCATACTTTATAAAAACTCATAGGTTCTTTAAAAAGATAACTCATCTCAGCCAGTTAGAACTAGCATAGTGAGCATGATAGTGAGAAGGGTGAAAAATTTAAGTGGAAGCATATTTAAAGTTCACCTAAGAAATTTAAGGACATGGATGGACTCAAAACATATATTACACTCCATTTTATGGATTTTCATGAGAAACTAAATCCATTTTGGAAGCTAAGTGTCCAAGGTGTGTGAAAAAGGATTTTCTTTGACTACAGGTAGTGATGGCTCATTTCTAGAGGAATTCAAGTGATTAGGAATGCAATAAATGCATGAAAAAACATTTATACAACCCTTCCCTCTCATTAAAATCATTATATTTGTCCCTAGTTATTTTTTTGATGTTCAAATATGGGTGGATGATGAAGGTAGTTTTTTGTGTAGAATGAGAACTCCTACACCACATTTCATGAGTTACATAGTTTAAAGAGCCATTTGTCCTATCAGACCTTGCATGGTATATCTATTACTACATTATTTTACAAATGTAACTCTTTTTCTCAGCTTTACACTTGTCCTTATGACCTTTGGGATACTTTATTCTCTTCTCTCTCTCTCAAGTTCTATAAGAACTAGCCATTTTGCCTATTGTAAAGATTCCACCTAAGTATGGTGAAGCCTTAGTCATTTTCATACTATACATCAATAAATTATACTACTTTTACCTATTTTATGATTTTTCATAGTGTTTCCACTTTAATTATTTATCTTTATTAGTGATGACTATTTTTTCCTTAACATTGTTGGCTCATTCTCTCACCTAATTGCAGTTTGAAAGCTTCTTCTTGTAGGTCATGTGAAGTGCTCTATGAAGTGCCAAGGTTGAGTGATTTAGTTTATTAAATAATGAAATTATAGGCCTCTTTTATTATCCTCCTAGACAAAACATTCATCATAACCTCATAATAAAATACTAATCTAAGATGATTCAGATTAGAGAAGTGTATGTCTAGTTGGTCGCGTGGTCTCATATGTAACATGTAGTTGGTTGGTAGTCATCAATTAATTTGGTGTATCACCACCTTTAGGATAGTTTCCTTTTATTTTTATCTCCCTTTTCCTTTAAAACATAGGTTTAGTAGTGATCTACAAGTGATACATCAAGGGAGTTATCCCTATCTAGAGATTTACCTCATTCTTAGGCTACCCACAGCCTAGAAGTGTTCAAATGGTTCCACTTGGATGAGGAAAGCTAAGACATATCCTCAAAGGGTTAAAATCCAAGTGACAACATATACTACACACCACATTCATATATCTAGAGCACCTACACATGTTCCTATGATTGTTATTCTAAATAAACCATAAGACACTAAATGATGGGTTCCATGAACCCCTATTCCTATTACTCCCATTATTTATTCATGATAATAGAATCCCATTTTACATATGTAGAGCATTATAGAAGATATAGTGACAAATATTGTACCTATACATGTTCCTTGGTAGCATCACTAATTTATTACACTAGGTTAATAGTGGGGAATATCTATGAGCATCCTTTAGATGTGATCATAGGGTAGTCTCTTCAAATCTTCCAAACATACCAAAAAAATAAAAAAAATTATATAAATATTTTAGAATCTACATATTCTATTGGTTCCTTGTCATTTATGTGTTAGTTTCATGTTTATGGATAGCATATCAATTACTTAGACATACACATGTGTTTCATGCTTATATTTGAGTTTGATATAGGCATACATAGATACATGATATCTCCACTTTCGGATGTTTTTATTTATCTCTACTCATGTCATTGGGATATTGGGGGCATCCACCTATTTGATCATGATACATCCAAGTTATATCATTTTAAGTTAATTTTACATTATCATGTTTGAGATAATATGTAATTTTGCATGTTTATATATTTTATAGTGTAATTGATATTCTATGTACTTAAAATTTTTATCTAACACATTTTATCCATAAGATACTATGATATGTTTATGTTGGTTGCTTATGTTTCCATTTATGCACTTATTTGAGTGTCTTGTCTTGTTTGTTGAGAATTTAAATATGCTCCATTGTTTGTGGCCCTTGTGATTTCATTTACCTCTTTAACATTTGAATATGTCATTTCTTTTTGTACGTACATTTGAATATTTCATTATTTTTTGTGTACATTTGACTAACTCATGTCCCTTCAATTATGTAGCATTTGAACATGCCCCTTGTTTGTAGGCTCCTTGGACCATTAATTTTGATTTTCTTTCAAGTGACCTTGCATGGGTGCTTGTTTTCTTCTTGATCTTGTATTTTTAATATATAAATTTTTTCATGATATTTATCATGCATAGTAGGCCCTGATTTGATCACATTATATGTGCTTCAATGATAAATTTACGTAGACATGTTTTCTTATACGTTAAATGGTTCATTCATAGTTATATGGTTATATTTTCATTTTGAGGTGAGGTAAATACATCTTCCCTCACCTCAAAGTGGGGAATATTAGTGGGGTCATGTCATAGGGGCATAACTTCCACACATTCATAATTTTATATTTAGTGGGGAATGTGATAGAAGCATAGTTTCCACAAATTCATAGTTTCAGATTTAGTGGGAACATGTCATAGAGGCATGGATTCTACATGTTCATAGTCTCAAATTTAGTGAGGTAATGTATTATAAACATGTTATCCACAATTACATAACATTATACATCTCCAAATTATAGTGGGGGCATGTTTTGGAAGTATGTCCTCCACATTGGCAATTATATCAGTTTTCAATTTTAGATTATAGTGGGGAAATGCTTTGGAAGCATGTTCTCAACACTTAAAAAGTTTTAAATTGAAAAAATTGCATAATTATATGATTTATATACATATTTATGGTAGAATTATATACATTGGTACCATTTTTATACATATTTTAAGAATGAGACATATCTAAGGTGCATATGTTATGTAATGTGTGCCTAGTATTGCAAAATCAAATTAGTTTTAGATTTAGAACACTTTCAAGGACTTTCATTGTTTCACTAAAATTTTGCTTTATTTTCTTGTTAAGAAATATTTAAAACTTAAAATAAGGGTGAGGTTAGTATAACCTAGATGTGTTGTACGCATGTGATCTAGATGATTATTGATACTCCTTATCTGCGGAGGATGACCTCTAGATAAGAAATTAAACTATAAAATGGTGGATTAGTGAGATAGTAGGGTGGATTACCTAGTGTGATCTAGATCCAAGAATCATAAGCTTATTTGGAGGCTATAAAATCCACACTTTTAAAAAAATTAAGTTTTGATAAACTAAAAATAGATGGTTGCATGAAATGACAAAAGGTACTAAAATCAAATATAAGAAATGCTTGGAAAGTAATAGGTGATTTTGATTAAAAATAATAATAAATGATTGAATAATAATGCTAAATCACTCAAAATTGATTCAAAAAATAAGTTGAAGTTTTGTGATAAAATAAAAACTCATAAACTAAGATTTGGGTATGGGTAGATGGGTCGAATTAGCTTGTTATTGTAAAATAACACATAGTGACCATTGGGGGTTAGGTATGACCATTGACAGTTAGGTGACTATTGATTATTATTAACTATGAATAGTTGGGTAAGTCCATTGATGATTAGATAAGATTTTCAATGGTTACTATTGGATTTATTTTGGGAAGATAAGTCTATTAGGGACATTGTAGGGAAGTTTTAGCAGTGGTGTTTGGATTGAATGTTGGTTATGAGACAAAAATTAATGCTCAAGGGTATCTGGTTCTGGGATTGGGTATTCAAGTGAGTGAGAATGGTTTGTGGGTAGTTTTGGGTAGGTGGTGAAATGTCTGGGGTTGCATAACTCCAACACATGAAAAGGAGATGAAAGGGAAATAAAGGGGAATAACACAATAAATGAAACAAATAGAGATAATTAATAAATCCTGATAAAAAAGCATAGCTACTTAGATTTTAGGTGGTATTGGTCTAAGGAATGCTAGTGTTAGTTGAAATCTATTATGGATCTTAGAGTAATGTCAATAGAGTAATGGTACCTTGGCTCAAGATAGTGAGTTGTAGAAGCACCCTATGCCTCTAACCTAATTCATGGTTTATTGGGAAGCTTTTGGATTCATCTAGGAATCAAAATCTCTTGCACCTAAATGATGCTTTCAACCTTCTCTTCATCTCTTAATATAGAGGAAAGGAATGTTGAAATGAAGAGTTTAATAATTTGTTTATTAAATAGTCTAACTAATAGTCTAATCTTGCATTGATCATGTGAATAGTAGATTAAAATTAGTCAGTTGGTAATCAATGAGTGACTTGCAGTCAATTTGTAGTTGACTCCTTTAATCAAGAAAGAGTTCAAGTAACTATCAGTAGTTTGGTTAACCATTGGTTGCCAAGGACTAAATACTGGTGGTTGAGGGGACATAGTCAAAATTGGCTAATTCACTAATGACTAATGGCCAATTCCTTAAGAAATGGTCCAAGGTTAATAATGGGAGAATTGGTAAATAATCTAACCCAAAGGAGGCCAAGGGGTGGTTTAAAGTTTAATGTGACATCTAGAGCCATAGTGTATGGTTTTATAATATCTATATTTTTCCCCTTTTTATTATGCAATTTTTATTAGCAAGCTATAAAACAAAAAACATAAGGTTGGTTGGATTCCCCAAGTATGGGAGGAGGTATTTCCTATCAAACTAGGAATTGATGAGGTGAAACTAAGTTGGTGGTGAGTTTTAAAAGTGGATAGTTGTGTGTCCAGTTTGGTTAGGTGGGAATTTAAACACAAATAATCATACAAAATGTGACTAAGTGTGATATCATAAATCATGCATACAATAGGCTACCATAGTTGAGATAGGTGGTAAAATAAGGTTAGGCTAGAAGGATAGGTGATAGGGTAGCTAGACCACAATGTTAAGAATAAATGATATGGGTTACTCCTATAAACTTAAGTCTCTTAGGAAAGGTTGATGTATTCATAGGTATCCAAAAACTAGATGCAATCTTAAGAAAACAAAGATGGTTTTAGGTGTTAGGACCATAAAGGGTCATGATCTGAGGCACCTAAATGGTTGATGAATAAAAATAGTCCAAGTTATTTCAAATATGACAAGGAAATTAATGTGGTTAGAATGACCAAGGCAAGGCTGGGTTATGAAAATAAACTTGATCGTAAAGGTATCATGGTGTGATTATTGCAAACAGAGGCATACAGGTGGATTTAATGACCAAAAGGTGAATTAAAGAGGTAAATGCATTATTGGGATAGGTATTCCTTTGGAAAAAAGAGATGGTAGGATGGTAAAACCCTAGAGGGTTCTACCATCAATGATCAAGGTTGATTTTCGGCAATTACCTAGTGATCATAGATGGTTAAGAGGAAACCCTAAAAGGGTGATTGTAAAAAATTAAAGTGGGTTTTATTTTCTCATTTAAATATTGACCCATGATGTTTTCCCTTGGAATTTACATAAATTATAATGATTTGTCTCTTTGACTCTCATGCTATATGAGTTAGGTGGGTTTGACTAAGGTTGAGCAGTGAGTTAGATTTTGATCAAGGTAAGTCAAGGTAGAGGAGATCTAATGAGCATGCAATGAGGAATGGGTAGAACATGGGGCCAAGTTTTGGTGGTGGTTTTGAGGGCTCCAACATGATGAAGGATTCATAACAAAGTAGGGGATGATTTGAGTTTTATTTATTATTTTGCTTGTTTTTTATGTGGGTGAGTGAGCATTAGAAATTAGGGGGTTTTGAGTTTGAGGTACAAAATTGCTAGAGGGTTGGAAACAAGTTGAGGTAGTGAATGTAGAGAAGGGTTTTAGAGGTTTTAGGAATGATTTTAATTGTTGTGTTGATTTTTGTTAGTTATTAGTGGGTTAGGGAATGGGTTTGGTCATCAATGATCACCATATAGTGACTATTGGTAGTCACTATCAACCATCTTTGGGTGATAAGAGATCATCAAATGTTTAATGTGTGTATCATCAATAGTTCACCACCCTACCCATAAAAAATCAAAACTCAACCATGGATGGTTTATAAAAGGTTAGGGAATAGGGTAGAGAAAGGTAGAGGAATGGGTGAAGGTAGGAGAGGGTAAAGGGTAAGACTTGGTTTAAGTATGAGTAGGTAAGGGTTTGATTAGGCCTTTAAAATGTGGTAAGGTATAAGTGAGTAGGGGTAGGGATAATAGGTAAAATACATAGGTCATGGTTGAAGAGTAAGGAAAACTAAGGGATACATTTTAACCTTACAAGAGAGGGAGTAGTTATAGATGTAAGACTTAGTGCCTCAGCTCTTGGATGAGGTATGTAGGGCTATGACAGACTAAGAGTAGGATCATAAGACTAAGGTGGGCTTAGGTAGTATGAGATTTTATCACCATGTGTTGAGATACAAGATGATGATGGTATCCCTCATTGAGAGATGGGACCCAAGTAGAAACACTTTCTTGCTAGTGACTGGAGAGATCACCTTCCTACTAGAGGATATTCACCAAATTTTATGGCAATCGATATAGGGTGAGATGATAGATCATAATGATAGTGAGGAGTGAGATGCACATATGGATCATTTATTTTGTGTAGACTTTTTTCATGTGAGGTGGCACATATGAGACTTACATTATGCTCTTATATATCAAATGGATAGGGGAGGGAGATCGCTTGTCATGATGATGATGATAGCCATTATCTGTTAGACACATTCTAGTAGTGGTAGATTTCCATTTTTATTGTTAGGTGTTCTTGTTCAGATGCTGATAGATTGGATAGTATTTTCTTAGGCCTTAGTTTTACTAGTGAAAATCTATGATGAGCTCTAGGGATACTAGGTACATAAGAGATATGACATTAACATCAACTTTATGCTACACTACTATACATATAAGCACATTAGGGTTTTTTGACCAAGTGGATTATCATGACATACATGGGACTAGGTGGAATTTAGAGTGGGAATCATGGGGTGGAGAGGTGACTATGCACTTACAACACTAGGGGGAATGATACAGAATTTGGAGTGGTATAGGGATAGATTGGAGGCATTAGTCGATGGGGAGGCTAGGCTAGAAATATATGCTAGGTAGATCCTGCCGTTATAGAGTTACAAGTTGATAAATAGGAGACATGAGCACAAGTTGGATCTCATCCCATTTGATAGGGTCAGGAGATAGTTTAGGAGTGTTTAGGGTGTCCATGGTGCTTTCTTGAGGTATAAGAGAGAGGATGTTGAGGCACCACTACTTTAGCCACATCTTAAAGAGATAGAGATTAATCATGAAGAGGTACTAGTGGCCATAAATATTGATGATATTAGGTTTATGTAGGAGTACCTTGTATAGTTTTAGGTGCATTATGTAGTGATAGTTTTTGGGGGAGATGGTATACAACAAGCTTCTAATGTAGACATGGTGGAGGAGGCGAGGACCAAAAGGATGTGGATGCCCTTGACAGGTAGGCACTCATCATAGAGAGATATCATACAAGGTTAACACTAGTTATAACATAGGTAGCTCTAGTAGTGGTGACTATAGAGAGAGACATGGCATAGGGCCAAGTGGCTATCCTTATGTAAGAGAGGGATACAACATGAGTGTAGCTATCCTTGGTTACACAAGTGGGGATGCTTTAAGGCAAGTAAGAGGTTAGGCTCTTGTACCTATAATACCATCATGGACCATTATAATGGAAAGGTATATGAACATAGTCAAAGAGCTTAGGTACTACAAGGTACTAGTCCTTACACAACTTCCAAATGAGCCCTGATATGCTAAGTATAGAGCAACAGTTACTAAGGAAGCTAGTAGTGCTACATCAAGTTAGTGTGAAACATATATGGGAGCACAAATAGATCTTATAGATAGATAGACTCCAAGGAGTAGTAGTGTCCCTTCATCTTAGACTCCTATGAGATACCTATTTTGATGTCCTATATGATTTTGATACTAATTTGTGAGCTGATGTAGTGATATGTACACATTTTTGTGAGAGACATGGACATTATTGTGACATATGATTATTTATGATTATGAGCTTATTTATGTGATTATGGGTTATGGATGTTTCTTATGGCTATGGATTATTTATTTGATGTTCATGATGTGATGATGTTTTTTATGATATGATCATGATGTTATGATTGGCATTTCTCTTATTAGTAGATACATGCTTAATTAGATGTTATAAATGTGAATGTTTTAAATTAAGGAATCTATGCTTTCTTATCTATATATACATGTGATGGATAACATATGTGGATGACTCAATTATTAATAAAAAAATGATTAAAATGATATATATGTGAAAAATGGTTATGATTAGTTGATGTGATTGGTTAGAAGGGTGAAATTATGTTTGATGTATGAGATGGCTAATTTATTAAAATGTTTTTATGGTTAAAACACTTTAAAAAATAAGGTAAAATAAATTCAATAAACAAAACATTAAAAATTTATTTAAATGTTATTTAATGAATGACTTGTAATTATATGAAGGTTGATTAGTCTTAAAAACACATAGATTGAGTTTGGATAACAAAACCATATGTGATAAAAGACAACAAAAGATAAAACAATCAAATAACAAATGTATTAATGAATGTAACAACAATTAGGTATGATAAAGAGGAAGGAGACACAATTTTATTTCATTAGTGAGGAACAAAACAAAAGGAATCTAAGATTGTCTTACGAATATAAGTCCTTCACATGCTTCACTTCAACATTCATTGGTTGGTTAAAAAGTTTCTTGATCACTCAGTGTCAAGTAAGCTCAAAATCCATTGTTATATAGAGGGTATGAAGGGGAGATGGATGATAAATGAACCTTCATGTGAGGTTAGCTTGCTTCTTCTATAGGTTTTCAAAGATCTAGTATAAATAAATCTATGTCATAGATGGTGTAAACTGATCAATGTGGGAAGTCTACTCATGAATGTTGATTGTGGCTTCCAAAATAATGGGTCTTTAGATATTTTTTTATTAATTTAAAAGGTTTTAGGGAAGTTGATTGATATGAAAATCCTCTGATAAATTAATTGATTTTGACAAATGCTCTACTTAGGCATCCTTGAAGGAAATGGTCTAAGCCTTTTGAGACTTGTTTTAGGATTTTTGATAGTTCTCCTTCAAGGGATTAGTCTACCTAAGTAATTTTTTCTAGTTTTGGTATCTATTTTTCAAGGGATCAGTCTTCTAATGATATAGATGACCCATAGGATATATGAATTTTGATTTTTTTACTTTTGATGACATAAACTTATTTATATATGTTGAAATGCTTACCTTTATGAAGGAAAAACTAAAGCACAAGGAGGTTGAAATAGTGGGTGAGATTATTCTTTGAGAGATAATGACCATGGGATTCCATCCTATGACATATGAAAATCATATTTGAGAATCATGCCATGGGAAGAGCTATGGTACCCATATTTAGGATAAAGGTTATAATTTCATGGAAAATCACATGATTATGTGCTTTAATTGGTAGTCCTTAAAGTGAGGGGATGAAGGTGAGAATCTCATGAAATAAGGGGAAATGTTAAGTTAGATAGAAGGTGTGTTTGATATTATTTAACAAAATAAATGATGTAAATGTGAAGCATTGAGAGGATTAGGTTTCATTTTCCCTTCAAGAGATAATAACTGATAAGTTCCAGATCCATAATTATGCGTAATGATATAAGGTCTAAACTTATTGAAAGAAAACTTGCCCCATTTGCTTTTTTCCATATTTGTTACATGTTTATTCTACTTTAATATGAGGTCTTAGATGTTGAATACTTATTCTCTTAGGTTTTTTTTGTAAGAATGTTTGATTCATTATTGATAGGCATGAAGATGGTTAAGCATCACCAAGTAATGCTCATCAAGTAGCTTGAGTTCGGATAAACGTTCTTGATGATAATCACCCTCATAAATGGTATCCTATAGGGATATGTGAAGAGAGGGAATTTGGACTTTGAGAGGAAAGATAACCTCTACTCCAAAAATAAGAGAGAAAGGAGTAGCACCTATAGGGGTTTGAATGCTAGTATGATATGCCCATAAGGCGAAGGAGATGTGTAAATTTTAATACCAACTAGATGCATTAACCATTTTAGTTAGCATTTTGGTAAGGGTTTTATTAGAAGCTTCATCCTATCTATTATCTTATAGATGATAAGTCGAGGATAAACTTAACTTAATTCCAAATTCATCATAAATATCTTAGACTTTTCAATTTTTAAAATATTTACCATTATCAATTATTATCTTATGAGAAACACCAAAATGAGAGATATTGTGATGGTTAATAAAATAAACAATATTTTTGTCTTTGGTTGAAATGAGAGGAATAACCTCCACCCATTTGGTGAAATATTCAATTGTAATGATGATATAATGATGCCACTATGAATAATGGGGGTTAATTTCACTAATAAGATCCAATCTCCATTACAAGAAGGGCCAAAAATCCTTAGATACCTAGATATTATGACTAGGTTTGTCATATAAATTGGTATGTTATTAAAATTACACTTATTCACATAATTAAAATAGTCTTGGTTAAGGGTAGGCCAATAGTATCCAAGGTGAAGGGTACATTTAGAGATAACTAGGCCACTAAAGTATTTCCCATGCATTTATCTAATAGCATGAGAAATTGCATGAATACATAGGCAACAAAAGAGGAAACCATCAAATCCATGCTTATAAATAATTCCCCCTAGTATGGTATAATGAGAGGTACTTTGAATAAATGTACTTCAACCATTCCTAGAAAGATTGGAGGGAATGACGTCTAGGTTGAGATAGTCAAAAATCTACTTATACCAAATATCAGATGGGGCCTCTTCCACACTAAAAATGGAAGGAAGGTCTGATTTGGTATAAGAAGGATTGGTAAGATGATGGATAGTGATAAAAATTCTAGAATTAGAAGCTACATATGGGATTTGGAAAGCAAAGGAAGGTATTGTATCAATAAACTTGTTCATAGATCATAGAGTGGCTTGGATAAGCTAGTGCTCAAATGAAGCTAAAAGTATATTGATTATTTATTTATAATATTACAAGAGGTAATTTTTAAATTGATAAGAGCCAATGATTTGATTCACCATGATTTTGGAGTCACCAAAAATATTGATCATCTTGACTCCTAAGGCTAAAGCCATTTGGAGACCCATCACTAGGGCTTCATACTCAACCATGTTATTGGTACAATCAAAATCAAGCTTAAAATATAAAGGAAGGGGTTCACGATCAAGGGGGATGAGAATGATACCATCACCCCCACCACTTTGGCACTTTGATCCATTAAAGAACATGGTCATTTGATAGGTGACATCTTGAAAAAGAGTCATAATGGACTCATCAAGAAACTCAAGAGGGGAAGGTTGGTTATCCATTAAAGGTGCTTTGGCCAATTGGTCTATGATGAATTACCCTTAATTTAACTTTTTATAGAAGAACTAAAGATAAAACTTAGATAAAAGTATGAGCCATTTATCCATACATTGGTTTTGGTATGGATTAGAGTGCATATAATTAAGTGGGTTAGTGTTGGTTATGACATAGGTCTTGTGATTGAGAAGGTAATTGTGGAGTTTGGAGACCACAAAGACTAAGGCAAGTAAAATTTTCTTAATTTAGGTGTACCAAGATTTATACTCTATAAGTGTTGGAATTATATAGTAGATAGTTTTCTCTTTATGCTACTCCTCTCGATGCATAAGCATTTCCCCTAAATAGTGATTAGTGGTAGAAATAAAAAGGTAGAAATTATGATCCTCTTTGGGAGGATGAGAATGGGTTGAGAAATAATATATTCTTTAAATGAATAAAAGGTCTTTTGATAGTATTTATTCCACTTAAAATATATATCTTTCTTAAGAAGGTGATGGAAAGGTTGGCATCTATCAAATAGTTGAGAGATGAAGTAAGAAATGGATTGGAGCTTCCCTTGAAAACTATAGATTTTTTTTTACGCTAGTGGGAAGATGCATGTCAAGGATTGATTTGATTTTGTCAAGGTCAACTTTGATTTCTCAAACAAAGTTGATAAAGCCAAGGAGCTTTCCTGACATGACCCCAAAAATGTATATCTTGGGGTTAAGGTGAACATGGTAATGGATGAGGCATTCAAATATAACCTTGACAACTGATAAATGATCTTTATGACATTTAGATTTCCTAAGAAGGTCATCTATGTAATCCTCTATGGTCTTGTGAATAAAGTCATGAAAGATATAAGTCATGGCACGTTGGTAGGTTGTACCAACATTTTTTAGACTAAAAGGCATGACCCTATAGCAGAAGGTTCCCCATGGGGTGATAAAATTAGTTTTATGTTGGTATTTAGGGGTAATCAAGATCTTTTTATATCTCAAAAAATCATCCATAAGAGATAACATCTCATGGTCAGCTATAAGATCAGTAGACTGGTCAATGCTTAGAAAAGGGAAGTCATCCTTTAGGGAAACAAGGTTAAGATCATGGAAATCCATGAAAATTAGAAGTCTCTCTATTATTTTGGTGATATGAATAACATTCAAGGCATATTGGGGATAATCAATGGGTTATAGGAAATTTATGGATAGGAGGTGTTAAAGTTCTTATTTGACAAGAAGGGCTATGTGAGGGTGCATCCAATGGAGCTTCTATTTGATATGCTTAGCATCATAGATAGTAATAAAATTATGGGTAGAAATGGAAGGATCAATTACTATCATGTCATTATAAGACCAAGAAAATTTGAAGCCATGGTCTTATAGGAAGGAGGGGAAATCCTAAAGCTCTAAGGAATTTAGCAATTGGCTGATTTTGACAATGTGCAGGTTATCCTAAGTAACTAGGTTGACATCCATGGTGGATTCATTCAACATGGTTGAAGTCTAAATAGGGAGATATTTTTGGATAGATGAATCTTTTTCACTAAGGTAGGTGAGAATGGAATCACCATCTTGGCATTAAACATTATTAATGATAGGAGAGACATCTTCTACCACCTTAGGATGATTTAGAAGAAAGGTTATGGTATCCCCATCTTTTTGATAAGTTAGGGGTCCAAAGCTAATCATGTTTATAAAAAAAATTAGGGGGAATCACATCAAACTCCTCAGATTTTAATGGGGAATGGGTTAGTAAGAAGGAAAACTCCTTGTCAATAAATGGTAGAGGGAGCCAAATTGGTTGGATATTTAGGTGGGAAGAATCCAAGACTAAATTCTCATAAGGCTTTTGGGTCTTACATGGAAACAAATTGTGTGTTTTGTGTTCATAATGCCCTGGACTGAATCCGTTCCAAGCACATCTATAGAGTTATGTCTTGAAAAACTCTAGTTTATCTAGATAAGAGAAATTAGATGTGAATGATCAAGTATAAAAGGAGGTAGAGGGGGGAAAAAGTGATTGATCAAGTCCCTAATAAATAATATTAGTTTGGAGATTGGGAGGCCTGGAAGTAATAATGGTTGGAAGCATAACCATATTTTTTGGTCAAGGTTCTTATACTCTTGGGGAGTAAGGAAGGCATCCAAGGTCAAGGAGTGATACTATCCAAGTGAGAGATGTTGGAATGTTGATTTTGAGGGGTCATTCATGGGTATTTGGGTAGAATGGATAAATGATCTAGTCAAGGCTTGGTTGATATAATAGGTGGAGTCATCTTTGGTTGGTGAAGGTTTGGTTGTAGGAAGAAAGAGAACATCATTCATAAAGTATGTCATGTTAGATTATGTGAAAGGACTTGGGTCAAATCTTATGGTAAATACTTGACCTTCATGCTCAAACTTGATGCATCAGTGTAGGGTGGATGATACATAATTCATGAAATGGATACAAGGGCATCCAAGTAAAACATTATACTATAACTCAGCTTCTACTATGTAAAAGAGATCAAAAAGTGTGTGATGTCATAAATTATTGTGGAGGATGATAGTTCTTAGAGTTTTTTCCATAGTGTCATTAGAGTAACAAAGAATCATTATGGTATCTGACATAATGTTCTTCGACAATTTTAGCTAGTTATAAACATTGAAGGAGATAATGTTGATGCTAGCTCCAACATCAATCATAACCCTTTTAATGTAGGATTGGTTGATGTATGTGGTAATGAAGAGGGGAGGATCCAAATATTTAGGATGAATAAAGGGTATTTTTGAATCCTTAAAGGTAATGAGGGTGGAAATTTGAAGGGCTCTGACAAAGTTTGCTATAGGTTTTAGATCTTTTTGTTGAACCTCTATGGACTAAAAAACATCTATCATCACTTGGAGATGATGGGTTGAGGTTTTTATTAGTTCATATAAACTCATATTCACTGATGTTTGGTGAAGTTACTTTATAACTACTCTTTGGATTGACTAGAAAGGGTTGGATTGGGTGGCACCCAAGATGGACACCTTGGGTTTGGGTGAAGGTGAAGGTGTTTGGGTTTGGTTAGGTGATTGGGTGATGGAAGAAGGGTATGTCCATGGAATGGACACCTTTTCCTTCCCCTTATATTTTTTTTGGGCTTGTAAACATGTGACCACATGAATGTTATGGATTTGGGAAAGATTTAGGTTAAAGGATTGCTTTAGTTCCTCCTCACTCTTAGAAGAGAGTGTGGGAGTAGTTAAGTGTTGGGTGGTTACTTTTGGTTCTTGAATTAGTGGTGGGATTAGAGAGTCATTGGACAATAGGTCATCCAAATCACATAGTTAGCAGACTATGACATAGAGAGATTTATAATTCTTTGTATCATGTTTGGCATTGTATGGTATGACCAATTCAAATTGTCATTAAACTAGGATGACTTAGGACTATGGGGGTCAAATGGTTTGATATGAGGTAAATTCAAGCAATAAGCTCATAATAGTCTTTTCAAGATGTTTGAGTAAGATTTAAGCAAAGGTGTCAAGGGTATTGGGGTTTTGATTTTGACTTTTGGGGTGGAATATTTCTTATAATTAGGCTTCACAATGGGAGTTTTGGGTGGTGGAATATTCTTGGTGGGTGGCATTTTAGAATTTTGTGGCTTGGAGGTAGATGGTTTGGAAGTTAATGTCTTAGAGGTAGATGGTGTGGGGGTAGAAGGTTTATAAATAGGAGGATTGGTAGTGAATGGTTTGGAAATAGAAGGGTTATAATTAGAAAGCTTGGTAGTGGATAGTTTGGAAACATAAGGGTTAGAAGTAGAAGGATTGGTAGTGGATAGTATGGAAATATAAAGGTTATAAGTAGAAGGCTTGGTGGTGGATGGTTTGGAGGTAGAAAGAATGAAAAGAATAGGTAGAGGTGTAGCTAAAAGAGGACGTTGGGTTTGGGTTGCCTTTGGGAAACTTATTCTCTTAATGGATGAATGAGGTCCTAGGATGGAAGAAGGATGTGGTCCTATAATGGAAGGCAAGGTAGAAATGGGTGGTAAGGTTTTGGTTTTTCGGATCTTAGGTGGCTCCACCTTTTTGCTTGGTTTGACTTAGATTTTCTTTGGTGGGTTTAGTTGAGTTAAATTTACCTTTAATTTTGGGTGAGCAAAGCTTTGAGTAGGGATCATGCTTATGCTTTTAATGGGCTTTTTTGGGATGGTAGAAGGTGATTAGGTTACTTTGGGTGGAGTTAGTTTAGTTTGTTCAACTATGGTTTGAGAGCTAGAGGTTTTTAATGGTTTGGATGGGATGATGGCATGTTCACTCGTGTAATTTTAAGGTTTGGCTAATAATGGTATGGTTGAGGGATCTTACTTGGTTGGATAAAGAAGCCCAATATGGTTCCAAAATGTGGCTCAATCCATGTTGGGTTGGGATAGGAACTCTAAGTTTTGAACTAATATAGAGAATTGCTTATAGATGGGTTTAGTTCCTTTAGCATTAGACTCAAAGGATAACCCCATGGGTTGAGATAGGGGAGAAATTACGTTATCCTTTTCCTTAGTCAAAAGCTCCAAGGTTTGGGAAGGTTATTTCTCTATGGGAGGGGTAGGTAAGGTGAACTCTTCCTTAGGAATTCTTTCCAAAGGAAGAGTGGATTATTCTATGAGGGAAGAGAAAGGTATGGTGGTAATGGTTGCCTCCTTTGGTATGTCTTCCAGAGGGGAGGTTGGTAGCTCCACTACCTCAATAAGTGGAGAAAGGGGAATAGTTACTTCCTTTGTTTTGATTCCCAAAAGAATAAAATGTGACTCAACTACCTCAATAAGTGGAGGGGAATAAGAAGTGGTTTGGTTGAAACTTAGATTTTCACCCTTGAGGAGATGTTTATATCTCCTCATCCAAGAAAAAAAATGGAATCATCTCTCTTACTATGGGTGAAAATTTCATTGAGATGAATCTCTAGATTAGGTGCTCACTCACCTTAATGCACCTTTAAACATCTCTCTAATCTATCAAATATGTATGAAAAGGGTAAAAAAAAAAAAAGAAAAAAATGGTGATGCACCAATATATATTGTCTTCCTAATTTACTACAACCACTACTTAAAGATATGACAAGGTATTTTTCACATAAGACTCACAACTCAAGCTTTATTATTTCTCAATGTTTCATATGCTAGATTTGAGTAGGTATATGATTATTAAGAAGGAAATTAATGATCTAGAGAAAGATACAATCATGAATCACTTGTAATATATCTCAACACTTAATCAAGAATACTAGCAAATAACAACAATATCCTTTCTACAAATTGGTAGACCATCAAGAGTACAAGATAGAAAAAGGTAATCTTTCACTAGACTAGACCAAAAAGATTCAAGTCATTACTCAACATTACAGCATGTGAGTAGAAACAACACTTGTATATTTGTTCAAGAGTTCTTTGAGTACAAATCTAGCTTGAGTTTTCCCAATAACCAATGGAGGATGTTGAACAAGGTAAATCAATGCATATATAACCTTTGAGAGGTTGAGAAATCAAAGGAAGTTCAAGGGTCACTTGGACATCTATCATCTTGAGAGAAGTAGTTACATTCTCATGTGAGAGAGAGGTGAGTGAGTTATGCCATGTCACCAAATGAATCAATTATAAATAAGTTACAACTGAACCCAATGCCTCAATTATAATTGAATCAACTATAGTTGAATAAGTTACAACTGAAACAAATGTTTTAGTTAAAATTTCAGCTTGTTACCTTTATCCTTGCTTTTATATTCTCAGCAAGCCTTTCTTTTAAACTCTAACGACTAGTTTTCATAGTCTAAAATTGACATTTTACAAGCCATTACTCCTCAGGCATTTCTTTTGGATAAGTTTTCCAAAGGATTTCCTCAGACAATATTTTTGAAAGAATTCATTCCTTTGGTTTTTATATTTAGGTTACTTTGCTATGGTCACCTTGTTTCTTTTGTATCAAAAAAATTTTCCAAAATAATTGGACTTTGACCTCTTTTCAAGTCTTCTGAAATAATTCCATAGATAATCTCTTCAAAAGAATTCCTTTGGACTTTTTGTTTGGCCCTTCGACTGAAAGAAATGGTCCTTTAACAATATGTAAATGACCCTCTGATGCTTGGAAATTTCCCTTCAAAAGGTTGAAGATGATCCTTAAAAAAAATGCAAGTGTCTAATTGAATTTTGAAAATGACCTTCCAAAAGGAAAAAATACCCCTCAGGATTTTTTAAATGGTCCACCTTCCTACCAAAATAATATTTAAAACTTTTTGAAAATGTCCCTTTGAGAAATTTTAAATTCCCTTTGAAATTTGTGAAAAGTACCTTTTGGCTTTGAAAATGACTCTCAGAAAAATTGGAATTCCCTTCAAAAAAGTTACAAGTGATCCTTTAGCCTAAAAAGGTCCTTTGGAAAAGTTGCAAGTGTCCTTCAAAAAAATTACATGGACAATTTTCTTGACAAGATATACCCTTCATAAAAATGAAACATACCCTTCAGAAAGTTAAAAGTGTCCTTTTTGGTTTGAAAGATATCTTTTGGAAATTGCAAAGTACCTTTAGAAAAATTACGTGAACAATTTGTCCAAAATAATTTGGCACTTTGTCTTTGAGAGATTTGTCTCAGACAAATTTTCTAAAATAATTTGTTACCTCGTTGAATGAAAAGTCTGAAATAAATACACTTAAGAAAAAACCTTTAGACAAAAAGTCTAAATGGATTTGGCAAAGGATTAGAACAAAAACTTGAAATAATTTGGAAAAGGCTTTAGAAAAGACCAAAAATGAACTTTTTGAAATGAATAGACTTGTAAATTTTTTGTAGGCTTTGTCAAAAAACACTTATTTTGAAGAAAAGCTAAGTACTAGACCTAGACAAAGATATAGACTTAGACAATTTTTACAAATAGGGGTGCCCAATTTTATCCTGAAGGGCCAAAATTTGGTCAACAAATTAGTGACTCATAGGGGTATTATGCCTACTATACTGACTAGACCAGTAGCCTTATCCAAGTTAGGGCCAATGGAGTTAATGGATTATTGAAGATGACTAACAAGGATTATGCCAAAACAAAACACAAATAAACACACCACACAACAACAAGACCAAGAAAGACAACACAAAATAAGACAAGGATAAATTTACACGTGTATAAGCACTTAGGGAACACAAGGAAAATAGAAAACTATGTACGAAAGAAAAAACCTCAATAAAAATTCTTTCGATATATCCCATTGACTGGGATATGCATCTCTTCTCCATCCAACTTTGAGAGCTAGAAAGCATTGTGTTTTTTTTACTATGTGATCACATATAGGCCACTCCACAAATCATCAAAAATTGTGTGCCTTCTAAGTTTGGCCCTATTTTCATCCTATTTTAGGACAATGTCTCCTTCTCTAAAAATACTTGGCATGGACTTCTTGTCAAAATACTTCATTTTTTTGCTATTGATAAGTAGTCATAGTGTGCATAGCTTGATCTCTTATATCCCCAATCTCCATCAACTCACATAATCTAACTCCCATTCTCTCATTCTCCATCAATTGTAGCTACAATGTGAGGTCTAAATCTAGTAACTCAAGTGAGATAATAATTTTGGCTCCCCTTCCATAGACAAGTGTAGATGGTGAATTCCCAATTTCTCTCTTTGGGGTGATCCTATCAGTTCAAAAGGATATCTTCAAATTGGTGTGCCAAGTCCTTTTATTCTCCTCCATAGTCCTCTTTATGATCTTTATCAAATTATTTATTATGGACTCAGCTAGTCCATTTCCCTGGGGATAGTAGTTGGAGGAGGTACTAATATAGATGTCATGCTTCAAAGCCCATTCACTTATTATTGTTCTTAGGAAGGCTAATGCATTATTTAAAAAAATTATTGAAGGAGATCCAAACCTATAATTTAATAAAAGTCTAGGACTGAAATTTCATTGGCCTCCTTAAGAGCTATGGCCTCCACCCATCTTTTAAAATAATCAATGACTATCAACACCTAGTTATTACCAGCACTAGGAGGATTGATCATACCTATGAAATCCAAACCCCATTACTTGAAGGGTTATTCAACCTAGATTGGATGGAGATGTAAGGTAGTTATCTTTTATTTTCCATCAAAGAGCACACTTTTTTCATTTCCTTACACAAGTGTGGGTGTCCTTAAACAAATTAGGCCGAAAGTAACCAACCCTCATAATCTTAGTAGTTGTGGTTCTTGGAGCAAAGTGACCACCAGCTAGTCCATCATGAAAATCATGCAAAACTTTGTCAATATGATCCAAGTTAATACATCTAAAAAACAAACCTAAAAATTTCTTTCTAAATAACACTCCATCAACAAGTACATAAGGAATGGATTACAACCTAAAGTATCTTCTCTTGGCCCTATCAAGACCTTGTGGACACTCACCAGTTTGAAGGAAGTAAATCATGTCTTGTGTCCCGATCCTCATGGTTGAAGATACAAATATTATAGGGTCATCATGGGGTGCTAAAAAAAACCTCCCTTTTCTATTTCAAGTCTGAATTAAGATGCTCACATAGTCCTTTTCCTTTCACTAGCTTGGTTGTTTTGATCTGCACATCATCTCCATCACTTTGGTGATCCAACCTACCCTTTTCTCATTCAAATCTCTACTCAAAAAAAAATTCTTTCACACTAGGATGAGGGAAAATAAATTTAATCTTGTTATTAGACAACATATGCCTAAATTTATTTAAACTCCTTATGACTAAAAGCACTTGTTTCTCAACATATGTGTATCTTGTTTCATAACCTTCTAAACCTTGGTAGAAAAAGGAAATAGGTTTTTCCAAATTCTCATCATTTACTTAGGCAAGCATTGCAAAAATTATCTCTTAATTCCCATAAGTGTAAAAATTTAATTCCTTGGAGAAGTTTGGACTTGCAAGAGTACGAGCTTGGGCAATGGCTTGTTTGATCTCCTCAAAACTTTCTTTCCTCCTTCTGGTCCAAGTGAATATCTCATCCTTCCTTAGCATGGAGGTCAAGGGCTTGACCAAGTTATCAAAATCAGGAATAAACCTCATAATGAAATTTATCTTACCCTTCTTATGTTTAGGTAAAGACAATGACAAGATGGAATTTACCCTTTCTAAATTAATGGACAAACCTTTTTTATAAATAATGTGGCCTAAGATTCTGCCTTCATGAACAAAAAACACACACTTATTTGGGTTTAGAGAGATCCCAAACTCTTTACACCTCTCAAAAATCTATCTTAGGTGATTCAAATGATCTTTTGTTTCCTTGGAAAAAACTATCACATCATCAAGATATACAAATACAATGTCATTGATTAATCCTTGAAAATCCATATCCATTACATGTTAAAAAGTAGCTCTAGCATTTGATAATACAAATAGAATAGTACTATAGGCATATGTGCCCCATTTGGTGGTGAAGGTTGTTTTATATTGGTCACTTTATTTCACCAAAATCTAATTGTACCTGGAATAACCATTTAAGAGGGAAACCTCTCACTACCTACCACCACTTGAAAAATTTGATCCATGGAAGGGAGGGGATAATGATCTCTCAAAGACACTATATTTAAGTCCCTAAAGTCCATATACAACTTGATCTCCCCAATATTCTTTATAATAGTTACTAAGTTGCCCAGCCAAAAAGATTGCTTGATGGGAAAGATGATTTTGGACTCAATCAGTTTGGTGAGTTATTTCCTCATGAGAGGTTTAATCTTGGGATTAATCAACCTTTGTCTTTGGTTGATGGGTTTGGAATTTTCATCTAGCTCTATGGTGTGTTGATCCAAGCTTGGGTCAAACCCTTCAAATCACTATACTCCCATGAAAAAATATCACTAAACTCCTTGTATAGTTCAATTAAATCATGCCTCTCTTGGCTAGTGCATACCTTCCCAAGTGTAAGTAGCTTATCTTTAAATATTTTTACCCTTTCATAGTTCTCTTTTTTAGTGAACACACCTACCTTTTCCTTCTTGATCTAGTCATCCTCATTAAAAATACTATCAAGAGTCACTAAGCCTTTAGGAAGCTTGTTGGACTTCAATTAGACAATCTACCCTCCATATTATTGCTACAGTTTAGACTAATTCTTGGAAGAAAAATCAACCTCTTCTTGTATAAAAAGTTCTATTTTTTGTTCACTATCAAAGACCTAAAAATTTGTGAAATTATTTGGCATGGATGGCCTCACAATCACCTTTAGATGGGGTTTGTTTTGGTCTTCCTTTATGCCCTTTAGAGCATCAAATTGAGTGCCAATAGATACCAACCTATCAACATTCTTATTTTCTTCCATTGGAATATATTTGATGTTAAAATCCATGAAATATTCTACAAGGTCCAAAACTTTATGTTTATAAGACTTGAGCAAGGAGTTCTTGATCAAATTCTACCCTCTAACTTGGTTCACAATAAGTTCACTATCTCCATACACTTTTAGTTATTTAATTCCTCTTTTTATGGCCCATTCAAGGCCATGAAAAAGGGATTCATAATCTACCATGTTACAATTGCATGAGAACTAAAATCTAAAGGTTGAATAATACATCTCCTTGGAAGGTGAAACCAACATAGCTCCACCACTTGCCCCATCTTGCCTCTAGACCCATCAAAGAAGAGCTACCACAAACCATTCACATCTTCACTTGGCTTCATCAAATTAGCCATGAAAGATTCCTTATAATGCATATAATATACTCAAGACAAAATTCCTCATAAACTTGTAAGGATCATGTTCATAGTTCTCATCTCCCCACTCATCTAGAAACAAATTAGAAACTCCCTCAAGGGAAGATGATGGAGATTGGTCAATATGAATCTCCTTTTCATCAATGATATCATAGTTAACATTTGATAACTTATGTTCATATGGTTCTAAGTGATCTCTATGAATATTTTATGACTCAATCTTCACCTTAGTGCCATATTTTGTTCTAAACACCATGTAGGACCAGTTGGCTGCCAAATATCCATGTCTTAGATGTAAAGTTCCTTGACAAGCAAAGAGAAAAAGAGGGACATAAATATACTACTAAAACATCATGGGGAATTGAAAAATTAGTAAAATCATGAAGGGTAAAATTCAAACCTTTCACTACCCCCAAGGTCATGGCTGGTGATCTGTCTAATTGTAAAACTCTTTTGGTCATTGGCTCATACTTGAGCCCTAGCTTATCTCTTATACATTTAGGTATAAATAATTTCTTTATTCAATATATATAATGAAATTATGAACTAATAAATAACTAATAATTATATATAGGTAAAATTATTCTTCTCTTCTTTCTTCACTTGACCATATATAGATTGAGTTCCATTGACCAAAACCACATTCTCACTTCTAAATAGGCCAGCATGTTTGCCCAATCCATGCAATTATTTTTGAAGTATATGTTTCTACCATAGTAATATTAGATAATCCCACTATTAAATATTCATATGAAGTTTATTCATTTAGTCCACCACATTGATTGAAGGATTACTCACCTTGGGGTTCTCTTTATGAACATTGGCACTTTGTGATGTAGCATGTGTTGGTAGAGTTGTAGAAGTTAGCCTAAAATTTGGAATCCTCTAATTTTATTGAAATTTAAGAGTTGTGTTAGAACCACTTACCATATGATATGATTTATGAGTCACAATATGTCCTTTATTATCTCCTTGAGCTTTATCGACATCCCTCCTTTTGGACCTAGTATTATAGGCAACACTAGTATTCTGATTACTTATATTTCCCAAGAAATTAATGGCACAAAACTCACATTCCAAATGATTTATGAGGGTAGAATCAATATTAGGTTTTCCATTTTCCACCCCACCTTACATGGATCCTTAAAAATTTTAATCTTGGAAAGATTGACTACTTTGCATTACCATACCTTGATTGTGCATTTCATTTGCATAAGCAACTTGTTCTTGACCATGTTCAAAAGAGGGATAGTTGGGTTGTTCTTAGACCAAAATATTATGAGTGGGGATAAGGGATTTGGAGGATGAAATAACAATAGGATTATAGTTTTTATAAGGCTTGACATGGGTAATTTGTTCTTATCCCTGATTATTACCCTAAAAAGGAGGTTTATTTGTTTGTCTAAACTGATTGTAGGATTGATACGGCCTATAAATTTGAGATTGTTTCATTTTGAGAGAAATTAGTTCATTATTAAAACTTTGGAGAAAATTTTTGACTTCATTAAATTCATTGGTAGGGGAAATTATATATTTTTCTTGACCAGGTAAAGGAGCTAAAGTGGGAAATGCACTTTAACTAGGAGAATGCAAATCAGGGAATAGTGGCATTGGAGGTCTAAGAGCTATCCGTCTTGCTTGGATAAGACAATTATTAGAATTAATGGATATTTCATAGGTTTTAGGTAGTTTTTTTCCACCCATATATTGAATCATCATGGCAATGTCACTATTCAATGCTTTTAAGTAGTACAAAAATGCATAGTTTGTTAATGGCCTCACAAGAATTAGGATTATGTCCCAAGTTATTTGGAACCTAGTATTAAAATTGTAGACACCAAAAATGTGTCTGCACCTTGGTCATCTTTCATCCTCCCCCCTTGTCCCCCGTTGACCCATATCCTAACCCTTGTCCTAGCCCCCTCCATTTATCAAATTAAAATAATTAAATATTTGGCCCCTTTCCACCTCACCCTTGCCACCTTGGATCCCCTCCTTGGATCCCCCCACTTTTCTCCCAGCTTTTATTGCCCAAATCTCCCCTTTATCCTTCCTCCCGCATCCATTTATGTCTTCCTCGACCGTTTTCCCACGGCCCCTTGACCCGGTAGTGTGCAAGAACAGACAGAGGCTAATTTTAGCCTCTGTGCCTATTCTGACCTCGCCGACATCGGTCATTATTCGACCAACATCAGCGGTTCTGTCAGTGTTGGCACACTTCAAAATGGTTTTTTGCAACCATTCTACAGGCCCCCCCCACGAACAGAACATTCTTGATGCTTTGGCATTCACATTATCCTTTCTCTCCACCTCGTATAGCAACAACAGCAAGTACAGGCACTCTACATCAGTCATTTCTTCTTGCAATAGGTCATCCACAGCTCCAACAATGGGCTCCTCCATTCTTCAATCAACAAGCAGGAGGTAAGCAATTTCATTATTTTATTTCATTATTTCATTTGATTTCAGTTACCTATTCTATCCACTATCTACCACTTGCTCTGTCCTTCCCCTGAGAGGCTGAAAAGCCTTCTCAGACCCTGTCTCCCGTCCATCTTCCTTTTGCCCTGTCACCTTTTCAGTCTAGTCCTAGACAACATTCTCAGTCCCTCAGACCCAAGACAAGTCCCTCAGACCTCCAAGCAATCCCTCAGACCTCTAAACAAACCTCCCTGACCCTTAGATAAGACCACTATCCATTTTGCGCGTCCATAGACCCTGTCCACAGTCTTGAAACCTGGCCTGACCCGTCCCTGACTACTGCCTCGACTGACCTCAGCTGGTATCCATACTGACATCGGCATCATAACTAACGTCGGTGACCTTCCTGACCTACGCCGGCAATACCACCGACGTCGGCGACTGTGCAAAGGCAGATAGCTTCTAAATAGGTATGCATTTGTCTTAAGTTCTTTCTTTCTATTTTCCATCATTTATCACTTTCTGTTTCTGATCAGCATTCTATTTTTAATAGTGGACTGACATCCTCCAAGAAGCCTTTGCACTTCTAGGACCAAACTCTTGCTTGGCAGTCCACCCTTTTGTCATCTAACATTTTTCGTGTTTAGTGTCTTTCTCTTTCAGGTGTCATTCCTCCACAGCCAAAGAGGAGTTCTCACAATGTCTAAATTCTGGTGCGTACGTCTACAATCTAGGTACGTACAAACCCTCATCCATTTTCTTTAAGTTTCTCATTTCTCTATCTTTTGAATGTAGAAAGCGATTTAGCGTAGAAACATTCTGGCACACCCGGTGGGACCCTAGGTCCTTCCTTGGGTTCCTTTTCTTTTCATTCATATGGGGTGCATTAGGATCCTCCCTTTTCACCTCTTTCTTCTCTTCTAAATGACATCATAAGCAGGGATAAAAAGAACTTTTCTTTTCTTTTCTTGCATTTCTAGACTAGTCAAAAATCATATTCCTCAAACCCTTTCTCAACTTGTTTTTCATCCAAACTTAACATTTCGACTTGGGGCTTAAAACACTTTGCATTCCATTTCTACTTGTGCTTGCATTAGTCCACACTTAGTAATTAACAAATGCATATTGAATTAATCGTAGATCACTTGATGTTACACAACCTAAACCACTTGCACTAAATCTAAACATCAAACTTACTTGAGACAAGGCCCGACTGGGATTTCATCCCCCAACGGATACCTTACCCATCCCGGCGATCTTACTTGGATTTCATCACCAAGGGGAAAGCCCACTCTATTCTCTGGCAGAGTCTAAACTCTAGGGAAAGTATATTTTGGCTAAGCGAGACAAGTTTATCACTGGGCTCGTGAAGTGAGGGGAGCTTGCTCCTTAGCACCAGGCCATGTACGGAACCTAACCCAGACTTCTTAAGTGCCTAAACAAAACCTAAAACCATCCATATACTACCTCTTCTAGGACCCGACTCAAAATCCAATCTTCCTACACACATTTCTAAGGCATAAGCCACCATGATCCTAATAAATTTATAGGGATCTAACGCTTAGGATTTTGCTTGTGCTCTTCATCTTTTCTATTCTTATCTGCTTGTTTGAGCTTGTGAGGATGACCTTTTTTGCCTTGAATGGTTCTGACTCATAGTCAAGCCAAGGCTCTAGTCAACCACGCGAGGCATCAACCACTTCCATCTACCCCGTCCATAACTGGTCCTATAATGGAGTTCCACTCGAAGACTGAAAGAACTCCTACTCGCCTGACCCCGCCCCAGACTCTTATTGTCCCAGAAGGGGACCAAGATTTTGCATGATTCTTGGACCTCAATGTGAAAGCCTTGTAGCACTATCTCGTGCATAGCCGAATGCGAGACTCCTTAGGCAATCTGATTTACGGAATGCCAACCTCTCTTGTTGCGACTACGGCTATATCGACAGCGTCCGTAGTTTAACCTTTAGACACCCAAGTTATCACCTCGACCAATGACCAGACCTTGACCAACCTTCTAAGTGTGGCCTCTCCTTCCATCTTGGGGCCCACTTCCACCGGGGTTTCAGCCCCCTATCAACCTCAGCCCACTCAACCGCTCTCCACTCCTTTCCAAAATTTAGTCGTATCTATTCTGCCTACCCTAGCCCCTATCAACACCAGGGTGGCTACCTATCCATTGGCCCCTGTTACCACAATCCAACCTCTCATGACAACATCAAGCCTAGCTATGCCTTCTACCCAACCACCCTTAGTCTTCTCTTCTATCCCTATGACTAGTTATCCCTACATTGCACCCTTACAGGGACAACCAACTACGTCGTATGCCTCCTCTAGCCTCTTCCAAGCACCCTACAACCTAGGGGGTGCTCCACCTGCCAATCCATCAGTAGATATCATCAAAATGCTGATGGACAAGATGTCTATCCTAGAGACCTCCATTTCTGGCTCACACAATGCTCTCTCATACGAGCAAATTTGCAATGAGCCCATTCATCCTTCTGTCCCGATCAGGCCATATCCCAACCAATGGGAACTTCCTAAGTTTTCTCATTTTCAAAGCAAGGAAGACCCACAATAGCACTTACGGGCATTCAGACATGCCTGTTACCTTATCGCCCATGATGATGCATTGCTTTTACACACGTTTCCTATGTCCCTCTTTGGTGTTGCGCTTGACTGGTATAGCTCCCTTGCCAGCCATTCCCTCTTCACATTCACACAGTTGGCCCAGCTCTTTCTTGATCACTTCTCCATCAACATCACCAGGAAGGTCTCGATTACAGACCTCTATTCTATCTACCAATTTGAGGATGAATCCATAGCTGACTTCGTTGCCCGATGGAGAGGCCTCATCAATCAACTCTCCTTTTCCTTACCCCATCCTGAACTTATTGAACTTTTCTCCCAAGCCTGCGCCAAACATATTTCTTCCACCTTGAGGGTTCAGACCTTCCGCACCTTCGATGAAGCCTTCACGATGGCCCGCAAACTTGAATTATGTGCCATCAAGGAGAATAAAGTCAAGTTGCGGAGCAAGAATCCCAACTCTAAGACCAATGACTCCTCTTCTTCTAAACCTTCATCATCCAATCCTAAGTCTAAAGCTTCAGCTAACGCTGTGGTCGTTAGACCCTCATCCTCTTCGCCTTAAACCAATCAGCCTGAGCCATCCACATCTCAGAGTGCCACCCACCAATTCCAGTAGAGATACGTACAATGACAGTATACTCCTCTCAGAGAATCATACCCATCTATGCTAGAAAAACTTATTAGACAGGGGGTTCTCAATCTCCCCCAGACCTGACCACCTCCACAATTTGATCCCTCATGTGCCATCCCTGCGTGGTATAGGGAAAATGACTTCTTCAACTACCACCATGTTAAAGGACATGACATGGGAAACTGCAAAACCCTTAAAAACATAATCCAAGACATGCTTTAAAGGGGTGACCTTATCCTAGACAATCCCAATGCACCACCTAATCAGGGCATCAACATCTTCAAGCAACCATTCCCCAATCATCCCCCGACTCAAAACAATGTCCAGACCTTGATTGACGACACTCATGAACACAACATTCGAACAGTCAATACGGTCTCACCCTTCATCCCCGACCAACCTCAAGAGGTGAGTCCATCTATCAGTCCATCACATGTGGACGAGCCTCCTTCCCCGGTTAGTTCTCCGTCAACCTCTCTCATTTTGGAGGATGCTTCAACCTTACCAACACCATCGGTCTCACCATCCTCCTTCTTGCTGCCTATGGAGGACCTGACCCTTCCTACTCTTTGACCGCAAGTGGAGGGCACCATCATTCCTGCCCTTTACCCGCTCGAAGAGCCTCATTCTCCAGTTTCTTCTCCACCCAAGGAAGAACCTGCCTCTCCTTCATCTCCAATCAAGGACGAACCATGCCTTGGGGCCAAGACTGCTACCCCCATCTCGTCTTCAGCTCTACAACTGTCAACATCTTCTCAAGAACTCAAATCTCATCCAACATCTTCTCAGCCATTTTCTCGATTAGTGGAGAAAATCAAACTTCTCCCTTCAAGGAAAGTGACGCATCAGGCATTATGGGAGCGTCTTAAAGCTCTTCAACATACCCGTGCCCTCTCGTCTCATGCTACCAATCCTCCCAAGGCAGAATCTCCTCAGACTCTCAATAAAGACCCGACTCCCTCTTCTAAACCTCAACCGACCCCATCAAAACCAAAACCCACATCTACCCCATATAAACCTACCAAGTCGCTTGGCATTCACTCTGTCTCTACCCTCACTCACCCATAAGTGAAGGTGGACTTAAACCAGACCTCGACCAATAGTAGTCTTCCAACCAAGTCGAAGAAGACTACCAAACCACAGAAGTGAATGCCTCCTCCCCCGTCACCATTGCCTTCCATTTTGGGCCCCCATCCTTTGAATTTGACCAGAGTCCTTCCCACTCTGACCTCCAATCAAAACCAATTGCCTCCTTTGCTTCCTTTACTTGCCTCTAGCCTACCCTCTCCTAAAAAGGTGGTACCTCTCATGAAGAAAGTGCCATCTACGCCTGTCACCACGCCATCGAACCGAAAGGTGGTACCAAAACCTCTGCCAACTCCACCTAAGCAAAAGTCACCATCATCGCACACATCAACTAGCACAGACCCTTTAGTGGGCTCATACTCATTGATATTGCACCAAATCTTGCAGACTTCTAGCATAACCCTTCCACCCATCAAGCCCTTTCAACCTCTCAAATCTAAGCCCTCTTGGTTCGACGATACGAAGATTTGTTTATACCATCATACGCTAGGACACAATACCGAGACTTGTTGTGCCCTTAAGGCTATTATTCACCGCTATATGGAGAAGGACACTCTTCTCCTTGAGGACACTCTTGACCAAACCTCGACACCTTCCCATCCAACCTCTTCAGTCCCATCAACATCTCATCAGCAGGCCATGACCCCTTCTTCACCTCCTATCTTTGAAATCAATGCTATCCATATAACCACTAGGTCACAAAAGGACAAGGCGAAAGAAAAAGCTGCCATTCCTTGGACCTACCCCTTCGTCAAGCCACCTCTAGTGCCCAAGCCTAAAATTTCTATCCTTGGCACATCTCAGCCTTCTTCATCTTCCTCTTCAGGGGCGATTCATGAATCCATGTTGAAACAGCTTCACCAGACACCTGTGAAGATGTCTCTTTATGACCTCATCCAAACCTCACCTCAGCATCGTCAAGCCCTCATCAGAGCCCTGCAGGCAGCAGAGGTCCAACCTAAGGACCCTCAACCACTCACTGCCCTAGTCCACTCCTTATCTCCTGTTGCCTCCATCACATTTAGCGATTCTAAGATTCCCACATCCAACACAGAAGATCAGGATGCCGCCCTCTTCATCACTGCCTATGTTGATCAAACATGAATTAAACGCGTTATGATCGATGGAGGTACTAGCATCAACATTATCTCCACCCATGCCTTTGATCGATTAGCTCTTCCCAAGAATTGCGTATCCAAAACTGACGCAATCTTGCACTCCTTCAATGACACTACTGCCACAACCATTGGCACAGTCATCCTTCACATTCACGTTGGCCCATGCACAATCCTAGAGCTCTTCTATATTATCGAAGGAGAGTTTCAATATAACATGTTGCTGGGCCGACCCTGGATCCACACCATGGCCTGTGTCCCCTCCACTCTACACCATTGTGTGAAATTTGAACATGACGGGCAAGTCCACACCATCCCTACTGACCCTTCACCCTTCAAAACTTGTAACACAACCTACCATCCAAATGATGTTCTTATTCCTATCAAGTCATCAACCTCGACACTGCCTCCATCCGCGAAAGCTTCGACTAGTTCGTAACCGGCGGTCGCCCTCACCCCTCCTCTTCAAGTGATGACCAAAGACCCCATGGAAGACATTTTCCAATGACTTTCTCTAGGGGAATATCACTTGTTGGCCTTAGACATGTTCCAAACTCCACAAGAGTATGGACACCTTCATCTCAGCCCTAGTTATGACCATCAGATCAGGATGGTCATGCCTTATGGTCCTCCTCACCTCTGAACCAACCTTGTCTATGGGGGGCTCAATCAAGCTCCTACTGATGGAAATCCTCTCTCTTCACCCCAACCTTTCACATTAGATTTCTCATTTCTTGGCAACCTTGCCTTTGCACACACTTACCTTTATAGGTGTGCATGGAAGGGTTTTGGTTTTGGATGTTATGAGCAGGGCTCCCATCAGCCCATCAAGCTGCTCAACGATGACGATGCCAAGAAATGGTATGGCCTGGGATACCACGACCCCACTCAAGCCCCTGTAGATCTCTGTCTCGAGCCAACCATTGACCAATCTCGTCCAAGCTCGCCCGTTTCTCCCCCTTCATCTATGGAGTCAGTGGTTTCCATCCCTCCTATTTTTTTTTTGTGTAAACACCATCCGCCTGAAACCCCTGACCTATTAGCTTGATGGGGTGTCCAGGTCTCTCCCTCTCATTTTTCTCCAGCATGATAGAAGATGAGTCAGCGACCATTCACACTGTCTACTGTGTTGACGATGACGCCATCCTTTCCTACATGGGCACCGACGGTTCTTTCATCCAGCACTCCCTCCCTTCTGAGACCCAAGTTATGTTAAATGAATCAACCATTGACATCAACCTCCCTTCTTCTGATGTTCCTCATGTCTTAAAGATTGGCCAATCTTTAGAGGCCCAGGAGCAACTTGACTATACCCAGTTCCTCTCCGACCATAGCAAGGCCTTTGCCTGGACTTACAATGACATGTCGGGCATCGACCCCACCATTGCTACCCATAATATTGTCACCAAACTAGAGGCTAAGCTTGTTAGGCAAAAGATTCAAAAGATTCATCCTTGCATTGCGCTCCTTGTCAAAGAAGAGCTTCAATGCCTTCTTTTTGTCTCTTTCATCCAGCCCATCAATTATCTGTAGTGGGTCTCTAACATCATCCCAGTCACCAAAGTGATTGGGGGGATTTAGATCTGCACAAACTATCACGACCTTAACCTAGCCTGTCCTAAGGATGACTTTCCTCTTCCTAACATTGACCAACTTGTTGATCTCAAGGCCGGCCATGAGATGCTATCTCTCATGGATGGGTTTTCAGGATATAATCAGATCCTGATTGCACTAGAAGATCAACACAAGACTACCTTTATCACCCCATGGGGGACTTTCTGCTATTGGGTCATGCCTTTCAGCTTGAAGAATGCAGGCACCACTTATCAGCATGCCATGACTTATATTTTCCATGATCTCCTCCATAAAATCATGGAGGACTATGTAGATGACCTGCTCAGCAAGTCCAAGTTTTGCTGTGACCATTTGACCATTCTCAAAATCATCTTCTCTCACCTTCTTCAATATAATGTCTGCCTTAACCCCAAGAAATGTGTCTTTGGGGTCCTCTCTGGCAAGCTCTTAGGCTTCATTATTTCTTTCCGTGGTATCGAGATAGATCCCACCAAGATCCACGCTATCCTCGAGATGCCACCCCTAACCAATCTCAAGTAGCTTTGCAGTCTACAAGGGAAGCTCCAGTCCATTCGTCATTTCATCTCATAGCCTTTTGACTGTTGCCAACCTTTTCATCACCTCCTTAAGAAGGACATCACCTTTAAATGGGATAAGGACTGTCAAGAGGCTTTTAAAGCCCTTAAATGCTATCTGGTCTCTCCACCAGTCCTCATTCCACCTAAAGATGACTAACCCTTCTACCTTTACATCTCTGCCACCAACCATTCGTTAGGTGCCATGATCACACACCGAGATGAGCATCACCGTGAGCAAGTGGTCTACTATATCAGTCGAACATTGGTCAACTACGAAACTCGGTATACCCATACTGAGAAACTCTATTTAGCGCTAGTCTTTGCTGCCACCAAGCTCTGCCATTATCTTCTTAACCACAAAACTTTTGTCATCACTCACACTGACCCTCTCAAGTATATGCACTCCAAGCCATATCAAAACCAACGTATGGCTCGATGGCTCATGCTGCTTGCTGAGTTTGACCTCAAATTCATCCAACAAAAATCTATCAAGGGGTAAACCATCACTGACCAACTGACAAATGCCCCTCTTCCCGACAATCAACCTTTACAGTGTGAGTTTCTTGATTAATCTATCACCGTACTTTCCATCGATGACACCGTCTATCAAATGACCATGTTCTTCGATGGCTCCAAATGCCAACTCGGTGGGGGTGTGGGAGTCATTCTCATCCCACTCGAAGGTGAGCCCATGCCTCTGTCTTTCAAGCTCAACTTTGATTGTACTAATAATATGGCTAAATATGAGGCCTTAATTTTGGGACTTCAAACCACCCTCTCTCTCAGCATCAAGTCCATCAACATCTTCAGTGACTCACAGCTCGTCGTCAATTAGGTCAACGATTCATACCTCTATAAAAATGAAGTCTTGCAAAGGTACAAAAACTGTGCTGACACTCTTCTGGCCTCTTTTGACCATTACCTCTTGCAAACTATTCCTCGATCCACAAAAAAGTTTGCTGACACCATGGCTTCTCTTGCTTCGCATATCCCATCTTCATCATTGTCATCTTGACTTTTTGTCATGGTGCATCATGTATGATTGCCTTCATACATCTCTCCTAACATCAATCATGTCAACACCATAAACTCTAGTCCATGCGATGATTGGTACAAGCAACTTGTGGACTACTTATCTCTTTCTGTCATTCCTCCCCATCTCTTTAGCAATGCATGGCGAGCTTTCATCAAACGCACAGCTCGCTACACCATGCTAGGGGGTCTTCTCTATAAGTGAGGCTTTGATGGCCTCCTTCTTCGGTGTCTCACCTCTACTGAAGCCTCTCAAGCCATTAAGCAAGTCCATGATGGGATTTGTGGTAGACACTTCAGTGGGAACTCGGTTGCCAAGCACATCCTTCGTCTGGGCTATTATTGGCCCACTCTTCATCAAGACTGTAGCGACTATGTCTGACGTTGCATCAAGTGTCAACAGCACTCTAACTTGCTTCATCTCCCCAGCCACGCCTTACAAGTCGCTCAAGATTTTTGGCCTTTTTCTCAGTGGGGCTTGGATCTCATCGGTGAGATTAACCCTCACTCGTCTCTTCATCATCAATCCATCATCACCACCACTGAGTATTTCACCAAGTGGGTGGAAGCCATTCCTCTTGTCTCCACAAAAGCTGACAAGATTATCGACTTCATCAGCACCCACATCATCTTTCATTTCGATGTTCCTCACAAAATCATCACCAACAATGGCAAGTCCTTCAAAAACAAGACTGTCCAAAAACTATGCGACTCATTTGGCATTACACTCAGCTTCTCTTCGCCTTACTACCCACAAGTAAATGGGCAGGCTAAGGCTTCCAACAAAATTCTGATTAACTCATGAAGGTGGTCAATGACACTGGAAGGGATTGGCATATTCACATTCCCTTTGCTTTGTGGGCCTACCGCACTAGCATCTGAACCTCTACGGGTGCTACTCATTTTTTGCTTGTGTATGGAACAGAGGTTGTCCTACCTCTCAAAGTACAGATCCTGTCTCTTCGCATCTCCCTACATGACATTCTCTCTAATGATGACTTTCATCAAGATCACTTAGCTCAACTTGAGTTACTTGACAAGCATCGTCTCGCTGCCCTCAATCATCTCCATGTCTATCAAAATCGCATCAAGCGAGCCTATGACAAAAATCTGCAAAAATGAGATTTCAACATCGGAGACCTCATCCTCAAAGAGAATCAGCATGTGACTAATATGGATCAAAGTAAATGAGGCAAATTTTCCCCTAATTGGCTCAGACCTTTCATCATCACGCACAAGTATGGGTCAGGGACTTATCATCTGTCTTCTCTCGACGAACGGCCAGAACCTGAGCCTCTTAATGCATTTCATCTGTGACTATTCCACTATTAGTCGGGTACTCATCCACTTGACACTTAACTTGAGCTCATCCCTTGAGCAATCCTCATCCTCTTAATCCTCATTCCTTTCAACCCTATTCCCCTTAACAAATCCTCTATAACCCTTTTATACAGTAGGGATGCTTTGTCCTAATAAAATGGAGCCCTTGACCTTCTGTAGTCCTGTCCATGACTCGCATTTCTGTCAAAAAAAAAAGTCAAGATGTCAAAATATCCAAGGTCACAAAATCAAATCAAAAAGCAGACTGCTCCCTCGAAGGGCAGCTGTACTATCATTGTTGTAGCTAATAGACTGCTCCCTTAAAGGACAGCTATTCAAAATCCCTAATATATAAAGCAAAAATATAGACCACTCCCTCGAAGGATGGCTATGACTAAATCTTGCTATAAACAACACTTTTTTAGAAGCTTCTCGCATCGATCAGCTTCACAAATGACCACCAAGCAAAATGACATCTCTTCGCAGACTTCCCGCATTGATCAGTCTGCTAAAACAAATGGGTCATGGACTTGGATTATAGTTGTCTCAGGGTCTCCTATAAAAAGGGGGCAAGGTTATCTCTACTCTTAAATGGGTTACCCTATTCTCCTATCCTAACACCTGCTCAAGGGACTTCGAGCTCACTTTAATGTCAAAGTGATTCGATTACCGCTCTAACACAACCTCTGGTCAATGACGTAATGCATGAATGGGGCTCTTAGTTCTAACAACCCCTATCTATGCTATCATTCTGGTCCTTGTCAATAAAAGGGCAATTATGCCTTTCACTTCTTTTACACTTTGGTCACATCTAATCATTTTTCATTTATTAAATCAGCTCAACCCCCTTTTTTCAGCCAACCACCTTAACCTATTCACACTAGTTTCTATGGACACTAATACACATGGAAACTGTAGACCACTCAATTTATGTCCAGCATAAACCATTTCTTGCTGGCGTATAAATAGACTCATTTCATTTTTGGCATATGTCCATCACCTAATATGGGCAATTGCTAGGAGTGAAAAACCTTAACTTTTTCTCATCATTTCAAGCATGTTCCCTCAGACACATGGACGTGCTAGACCATTCTCATGACTAGACCAATCATCGACCGCTTTATCTCCTTGTTCAAACTACATTAGTCTAAGGCCTTAAGATCGGGGCTATGTAGGCAGCACTCAGATACACGACGTTCTTTGAGGTTAGCTCGACCACCCTCGTTTGTTCATTTCTCTGATGGACAAACCCTATCTTCCTTTTGACCATGACCTTGCCCTTGACCAAGCCCAATCAATCACTTCGACCCTTTTCCTCCCTCTTTGGGAGAACTACATTGGCTTAAAGCCCTTAGGACAAGGGCTATGTAGGCAACATTCAGTTGACATGGGGTCTTATGGGGTTAGCTCGGCCATCCTCTTCTTCCTTTCTCCCGTCTCATTCTTTCGTCACCTACCAGTCACATCACAAACAATCACATATTTTCATAATCATTAACTAAATCAAAACATCAACATCATTAAACATCAAATCATATCATCATTTCATTAGCCATCACATTCATCATTATATTAGTCATCATAATCACAAACATAGCATCATAACATCATCATCATACACATCATATTAAAACATGCATCAAATCAAAGTACCATATATATTAAACACATCTATGACAACATCCAATAATCCAAAAGTAATCTCATCATATATATATATATATATATATATATATATATATATATATATATATATATATATATATATATATATCTCGAAGTTTTATACAATCGCACAATCTGTGCATCTCTCTCTCTCAAAAGTCAAATACATCTCACATCATCAGCATGCAGGCCGGTATATATATCATGTCAAAACTCTGCCCTCAAGGCTGTGGCTGTGGTGGTGGTGGCAGTGGCCGAGAAGACGTTGTATCCTCTCCCACCTTTGATTTGGGCCACCTGCACGAACCTGTAGCGGTCACCCGTGACATAGAACACTATCGGCTCTGCTCTGCCCTCATCTCAGAGTATCGTAGTATCTGAGGGAACCCCCTGATGGTCCTCTCATAATACGCAATCTCATCCAGTGCATCACTGTATCTAACTAGAGATACAGTCTATGGTGGACACATCTGTCCTGTGGCCGTGCCCTACGCTGAACCCTATGGCTATGAAAACCCTAGCTACACTGACACTGACTATGTGGGCTACTGAACTAGCTGTTGAGATGGCTGCTACATCGAGCCCTATCTCCTCAAGCCCTATCTTACTAATGCCTATACCTGGGCTGCAGCTAGCTAACCCTACAATATAGTGACCTGTCCTGTTAAAGCAGCCACCTGTCTTGTCACCCCCGCCAGCTGCCCCTATGAAACCGTGACCTGTCCCTATAAAATGGTCACCTGGGCCTGTGTTGCATCCCTCTCTTACCACATTATGTCTCTCTCCTCATGGGCTACATCCCGCTCCCTAGTGATAGCTTGTAAATCTGGCTGTGGCCCTGCCTAAACTCCTGTGTACTGCCCTGCTCACCATGCTGTGTAGGCCTCTGTACAACTTGGGTCAGCCATCCCAGGCCCTGTCAGTAACTCCTCAAAATTTGGCTCATCTTTCTCCTCTGGCAGTCAGAGTGGCGGCTCAATATCATCCCACCTGTACTATAGGAATGTAGGTGGTACATCTTGTAGCAGCTCGTACTGGCACCACACTCTCTCCACGGGCACCCTCTCAAGCTTGCTGGATCACCTGCCCCTGACCCATCTTAGGCTCTACACTCCAACAAGCTGCTCTCCCTAGTCTCTAATTATTGGATACCCCAAGTACGATCTCCAGATGATATCTACTGAGATCAGGGCCTCCAGTACCCCTCTATAATGGTCAATATCTCTGACCACTCCATCCACCCGCGTCTGCGCCATCACCTCGTGCCATCGCCTAAATCCAACCCTAAAGTTGGCCTAAATTGCCACTGGAAGGCCGAGAGGTTGTGTCACCATGATATGTTCATATGCCCAGTAGTGTAAAAGGTGGCCCACATACAAGTTGTACCGCCACTGCCGACTAATGCCCCATAGCTCTTTATATACTTGGGCCAAAAAGACTGGTGCCCAGGTGAACACTGTCTGCCACTCAATCATGTCTGTCAAAACTCTGGTCATGGTGACCTGAAACCTGCCTCCCTCTGCATCTGGGAGTGCATACACTGTAATCCCAATCATCATCAGGATAGCCAGCCGATGTGCATCCTCATCTGCCATGTACAGAGGCTCATAAGCAAAACTTGTTGAGTGGTAGCTCATCTCAGTGACGTGCTCCCCAAACACCGTAACCATGTGTATATCATGTGCCTCTCTTGAGCACGCATAGATGTCTACTCTGTGTACTGGAAGCCACAAAATTTGGTACACATCCTCGACCATGACCATCATCTCACCCATGGGTAGGTGGAAGGTGTTGGTGGAATGGTCCCACCACTCGATCAGTGCCACCATCAGACTCACATCCCGTGCCACTCTGCAGTAGCGTCTCAACCTGCCTAGTCTAACTGTGCTCATCTGTGCCCACTCCTCCCCAGTAATGTCTTGGTGTATTCGCGTCAGTAAAGTCAGGAGGCGATCCCGTAGCATCAGAGTCTATCTCACCTGCATCCACCCAAGTCAATCTCATGTTAAAAATTTTCCTCCCATTTCTATTTTGACCAACCTATCTGACCATCTATGCCTATTCTGACACCCGAGAAGCCCTTGGCATCGCTTCAACCCTTTGATTTGACCATTTTTCATCACTCCTTTTGACCAGGCAGCCACCGACATCGATTATCATGTCGACAATAGCACTCACCTAACCGACATCAGTCACTTAATGACCGATGTCAGCAGGTTAGTGACTGACGCCAATCTCTGGTCAGTCAACGCTAGTGAACCCACTGACGTCGGTGACTGGTTCGGCCCTAGGGCTGAACAGGGTGAGCCCTAAATTTAGGGCTTCCCCATTATTGACTCCCCAACCCCCCAAATCACTCCTAAATTACTCCTAATCTATCATAGACCCCCTACCCACCTTCTTAGCTACCCTCCCCCCTCAATTTCTACCTAAACAATCAAAAATTTCAAAAATCAAATCAAAGCACAAATCAACCAATTGAGCTCATTAGGGCCTCCTACCTTGTCCCGACGTCATCGGCGTGGTGGCATGATGGGTGCCACTAGTGGTGGAGCCCCCGTGGGTCCTCTACTCCCCTCAGCCATCTCCTCAGTGTCCAAATCTCTGTAAGCTCCACCTAGTCCACAAGCACCTCTGTAGCATCTAATCACTCTCCAACTCGTTCCCTCTCCTCACTAATTCCTATCTACCACCTCACACTGCTCCTCAGTTAACTCTGGGTCACTTTCACTCACTTAGATCTAGAGCTCTTTTCTTTCTCTCAGTCAACAATAGAAAATGACTTTTGGTGGGCCACTAATCTGGTTTTGTTGGATTTGGCATTCTACCGACATCGACATTGTCATGCCCTAGGCCACCGACGTCGGCCGATATCCTATCGACGTCGGTCCCTTTGGGCCATCGATGACAGTTTTATCACCGATGTCGACAGACTTCAAACCCTTCTTTTTTCATCACCTTGCCCCACAATCCTACCGCCAATCAGTCAGTTCTCCAGACCACGTTATCTTCGCCCCCTGGGGCACCCTGGATACCACATCCTTTCGTCCATCCATCCACCTCGACCAATCACCATTGGAGATCATACCTATCTCCTCCGACCCTGATCACTTCCAAGACAATGTTGCCTTGGTTGTTTTTGCCTGTCTGTTACCTCATGAATGGTTAGCAAAATTATGTGCAGCCCATATTTTTGACCCTCACAAGTATAGGATCGCAAGCCAGTTGATCCCCACTACTTGTGACATTTTCATGTTTTTGGGAGCACTTCCTGAGCCCGAGATACCTGGAACACGATGACCATTTGGAGCTTTAGCTTGGATTAAATAACCCGATCAACTACAACTAAATGCTGGGGCCCAGTTATTTTAATTTTAGCATTCCTTGACCCTCGACCTGCGACAATTTGACCCGACCATCCCGTGAAGTGGTATACACGCAATCATGATTATTGCAGCATTCACACTCATCCCCTCTCTATCCATCTCTCTGTCAAATCGACACTCGATCTCAGGTTCCCTTCTCTTGACTCTCGCTTTGAGGGGGGAACACCTCATATACCTGGGGCAACCAACTCCTATTTTTGTCTTGCAGTTCATCAAGAACAACCAACAAGACAAAAAGGGGAAAATGTAGACACCGAAAATGTGTCTACACCTTGGTCATCTTTCATCCTCCCCCCTTGTCCCTCGTTGACTCATATCTGAACCCTTATCCTAGCCCCCTCCATTTATCAAATTAAAATAATTAAATATTTGGCCCCTTTCCACCTCACCCTTGCCACCTTGGATCCCCTCCTTAGATCCCCCCACTTTTCTCCCAGCTTTTATTGCCCAAATCTCCCCTTTATCCTTCCTCCCGCATCCATTTACCATTTTCCCATGGCCCCTTGACCTGGTAGCATGCAAGAATGGACAGAGGCTAATTTTAGCCTCTATGCCCATTCTGACCTCGCCGATGTCAGTCATTATTTAGCCGACATTGGTGGTTCTATCGACATCGACACACTTCAAAATAGTTTTTTGCAACCATTTTGCAGGCCCCCCCATAAATAGAACATTCTTGATGCTTTGGCATTCGCATTCTCCTTTCTCTCCACCTCATACAGCAACAGCAACAAGTATAGGCACTCTACATCAGTCATTTCTTCTTGTAACAGGTCCTCCACAACTCCAACAATGGGCTCCTCCAGTCTTCAATCAACAAGCAGGAGGTAAGCAATTTCATTGTTTTATTTCATTATTTAATTTGATTTTAGTTACCTATTCTATCCACTGTCTACCACTTGCTCTGTCCTTCCCTGAGAGGCTAAAAAGCCTTCTCAGACCCTGTCTCCCATCCATCTTCCTTTTGCCCTGTCACCTTTTCAGTCCAATCCCAGACAACATTCTTAGTCCCTCAGACCCAAGACAAGTCCCTCAGACCTCTAAGTGATCCCTCAGACCTCTAAACAGACCTCCCTGAGCCTCAAACAAGACCATAGTCCATTCTGCATGTCCATAGACCCTATCCACAGTCCTGAAACTTGGCCCGACCCATCCCTGACTACTGCCCTGACCGACCTCGACCGGTACCCATACCGATGTCAGCATCATAACTAACATCGGTGACCTTCCTGACCGACGCTGGCAATACCACCGACATCGGTGATTGTGCAAAGGCAGATAGCTTCTAAACAGGTATGCATTTGTCTTAAGTTCTTTCTTTCTATTTTCCATCATTTATCACTTTCTATTTCTGATCAGCATTTTGTTTTTAACAGTGGACTGACATCCTCCAAGAAGCCTTTGCGCTTCTAGGACCAAGCTCTTGTTTGGTAGTCCACCCTTTTGTCAACATTTTTTGTGTTTAGTGTCTTTCTCTTTCAGGTGTCACTCCTCCACAGCCAAAGAGGAGTTCTCACAACGTCTGAATTTTTGTGCGCACGTCTACAATCTGGGTACGTACAAACCCTCATCCATTTTCTTTAAGTTTCTCATTTCTCTATCTTTTGAATGTAGAAAGTGATTTAGCGTAGAAACAAAAATATTAAATGAACTCATATGGTTCCCTCTTTATCATGGTCAATTATTCAATTAGAGATAGGTGATCACTCTTTTCCCCAAACCTATCAATCAATATAGTCCCCAATTCATCCCATGAGCCAATAAAATTTACAAGGTCTCCATACTAATCTAAAACCTTCCTTCAAAAGACAATGCCAACAACCTAAAAGATACATTTTATTGGGTGATATTGTGGATATTATAAAAGTTTGATATATTCTAAATGTGCTCAATGGTATTAATTAGACCATAACCACTAAAAAATGAGACACTTTTGATGGTTGCTTCTAGAATTTGATCATATTGGGCAAGTTGCAAGGGAGATACCCCAATGAAAGGCATAAAAGGTTGTCTTATAGCCATTTTGGAATGATCACTATGGGTTTTATGAAAGGAATGTAATATAAACTTAGAGGCTTTAAACACAAAATCTCTTTTATAAGTGTGAGTATTGACAAACCTGAACCTTTTGGTGGAATATGGAGGTAATTCCATAAACTTGAAGGGTACACCTTTAGCAATAGACCTAGTGGTCACCTTTAGCATGGAAAATAGGGCTGATCATCAACCAAAGACTTGAAATATTTAATGAAGTCCCCAGGTACTAAATATAGATGTTTCTTTCTCTTCAACAATGCTAAGACCAGCACCAATCTTGAATAATCTTGTAGACTTATCCCACCAAGCATGCCAAAAAAATTTGATGCTTGGATTTGTACCCTTAAGAAGATTTTCAGCTCTCCTCATCCAAGTGGCAAAATGGAATCATCTCTCTTTCTATGGGTGATAATTTCATTGAGATGAATCTCTAGATTAGGGGCTAACTCCCCTTGATGCACCTTTAAATATCTCTCTAATCTATCAATTAGGTATGAAAAGTTTAAAGTAAAATAAGTAAGAATAAAATGGTGATGCACCAATGTATATTGTCCTTCTAATTGACTGCAACCACTACTTAAAGATAGAACAAGGTATTTTTCACACAAGACTCACAACTCAAAATTTATTACTGCATCAATGTTTCATATGCTAGATTTGAGAGGTATATTATTATTAAGAAGGAATGAATGATCCAGAGAAAGATATAGTCATGAATCACTTCTATGATATCTCAAAACTTAAGAAAGAGTACTAACAAAGACCTGCAACAATATTTTTTCTACAAATTGGTAGACCATCAATAGTACAAGCTAGAAAAAGGTAATCTTTCACTAGGCTAGACCAACAAGATTCAAGTAATTACTCAATGTTATAGCATGTGAGTGGCAATAACACTTGTATATTTCTTCAAGAGTTCTTTGAGTACAAATCTAGCCTGATTTTTCCCAATAACTAGTGGAGGATAGGCTACTAAACAAGCCAAAATAATGAATATATATAACCTTTGAGAGGTGGAGCAATCAAAAGAAGTTCAAGGGTCACTTGGATATATGTCATCTTGAGAGAAACAATTACATTTGCATGTGGGAGAGAGGTGGGTGAGCTATGCCATGCCACCAAATAAATTAGTTACAAATAAGTTACAATCAAACCCAATGCCTCAATTACAATTGAATCAACTATAGTTTAATAAGCTAGAATTGAAATAAATGTCTAAGTTATAATTTCCACTTGTTACCTTTATCCTTGCCTTTACATTCCCATCGAGCCTTTCTTTTAAACTCCAATGACTAGTTTTTGTAGTCTAAAGTTGACATTTTGTGGGCCGTCACTCCTTAGGCATTTATTTTGGACATATTTTCCAAAGGAATTCCTCAAACAATCTTTCCAAAATAATTCATTCCTTCAATTTTTTAATTTGGAACTTTAATATAGTCACCTTGTTTCTTTTGTATTGGACAAAATGTTTGAAAGAATTGGACTTTGGCCTATTTTCAAGTATTCTAAAAGAATTCCATAGACAATCTCTCTAAAAGAATTCCCTTAAACTTTTTTTTTTGGCCCTTCAGCTAAAAGAAATGGTCTTATGATAATATGTAAATGGTCCTCTGGTGCTTAGAAATGTCCTTTTAAAAGGTTGAAGATGATCCTTCAAGGAAATTTCGAGTGTCCCTTTAGATTTTGAAAATGACCTTTCAAAAGGAAAAAATGCCCTTTGGATTTTTTGAAATGGTCCACCTTTCCACTGAAATAATCTTTCAAATTTTTTGAAAATGTCCCTTCGATAAAGTTGAAATGCCCTTCAAACTTTCTTAAAAGTACCTATCAACCTTTGGAAATGAATCTCAAAAAAATTGGAATGTCCTTTAGAAAATTTATAAGGGATACTTTATCTTGAAAAGGTCCTTTGGAAAAGTTGTATGGACAATTTTCTCGACAAAAGATACCCTTCAAAAAAATGAAACATACCCATCAAAAAAGTTGAATGTGTCCTTTTGGGTTTGAAATATATCTTTCATAAAAATTACAAAGTACCTTTAGAAAATTTTCATAGATAATTTGTCTAAAAGAATTCAACACTTTGTCTTCAGGAGATTTATCTCGGGAATTTTTTTTGAAAGAATTCATTACTTGGCCAAATGAAAATTCTAAAAGAAATAAACTTGATGAAAATTTTTCAAATAAAAACTTTGAAGGAATTCGACGAAGGCTTAGAACAAAAACCTGAATAATTTGGCAAAGGATTTAACAAAGACCGAAAATGAACTTTCCAAAAGGAATAGACTTGTATATTTGTTGTGGGCTTTGTCAAAGAACACTTTTTTTGAAGAAAAGCTAAGTACTGGACCTAGCCAAAGATATAGACATAGATGATTTTTGCAAATAGGAGTACCCAATTTTGGCCTAAAAGGCCAAAATTTGGTCAATAGTTTCCTCAACAATGATCTCACTACAAACCACATTAATAGTATGGACCTCATGAATGTGAGAGGATTTTGATTTATTATTTTTATTATTCATGGAAGGGGCATGGTCGGGGAATAACTGCCTAAAAATATCAAGTGACTAATTTGGGGGTGCATTGGGGTTATCCAACATGAGTTCCCCATTATCAATCAACCTTTGTACAATGTTTTTTAAGGTATTACATCTACTAACATCATGCCCAATGATGTGGTGTTAACCACACAATTCATTATCCTTATACTAGCTAGGTATATGATTAGAGGAATTGAATTACTATGGGGGTTTAATTGAAAGAAGTTGTATGATATATGATTTCAACAACTTTTCCAATACTGAAGCATATGAATCCCCTATTGGAGTATATTGATTTTGGTTGTTACAATTTTGGTTTCAGGTATTTTGATTAGAAGAATTAGAAGAGTTAAGTTGGTTAACAACCAGAGGAATGGAAATTTTAAGGATAAATGCATTTATGGTTCCCTTGGTTTTGGTGTTGGTGTTGGAGTGGTTAGTGGTTTTGGAAGAGGAAGTTTCATTTGACTTAGAACTAGAGTTCTTGTTTCTTAATTTTAGCTTCCCCTCATCGGCTCTAATCTCTAATTTTTGTGCCATGGTGAAAGCCTCATCAAAGGTCTTGAAATTATGAACCTGTAGAGTGGAGGAAATATGTTTGGCACAAGCCTTTGAGAAAAGATCAATCAACTCATGTTAGGGTAAAGAGAAAGAGAGTTGGTTTATTAAACCTCTCCAATAGGCTATGAAATCAGCAATTCATTTATCCTCAAATTGTCAAATGAAGTAGAGGTCGGTGATGGAAACTTTCTTAGATATATTTATGGAAAAATGGTCTACAAAGGTTTTAGCTTATTAGGCAAAAGAAAAGATGGAGTGTATCGTAAAAACAATGTACCAATCTAATGTCAAACTGAATAAGGACATGGGAAAGGTATAAAGAAAGAAAGAATCATCATAAATAATCAAATATCAAGAATGATAAATACTATAAGATGTTGTTGAGGATCTTCCCTACTCTAAAATTTTGAAAATTTTGAAAGTTCCCATTGAGTAAGATAAGGTCAGATTGGGAGGGATGGATGAACTGGTTTGTTGAAAATTTGATCATATGATAAGAGGTTATGGGCACCAGAAATAAATGACTCCAAATTGGTCATCTTGTCCATTAACACCTTAACTAGATTAGTTTGTGGTTATACACCCACATAATTATATGCTATATTTTGTTGGGGTTGGGTATGTGTAACATATGGATAGCTAGTGGAAGGTTGAGAGGATGCTACATAGTGGTATGTAGACATGAATGGTTGGGAATATGCTATGTATGGGTGAGTAGATATAGGAAGTCGAGTAGAAGGTGGATTCATATACCCTTATGGGTTAGGAATATATCTTGGGTTGGGTGAAATGGACACTTATTGAGGAATTGTCATGGGTTGGGTTAGAGGTATGGTTGGGTTGATAGGTTGAGGATGGGTGGTAACCTTGGTACTAATGGGTGGAAGGGTAGAAGGTATGGAAATCACCAAGCTTTGGAATGAAGTAGAGGTTAGTGGGTTGGAGATAACAGGAGGAAGGGAAACAATACTAGTAGAGGGTACTCTAATGGCAAGTGGAGTATAGGTGACTAGGTTGGGTTGATCCTATACTAGAAGAGTTATTGGTTGGGGTGGAAGGCATTTGAGTGTTGGTTGGTTGGATGGGTTGGTTTTAGATGGTAGTATTGGTAGGGTTATTGGTGGAAGATTATGCTTGGGTGACTAATGGTTGGGTGTAAATGGTCCAAATAGAGATGTTACCCATAAGATCGGGTGGGATGTCATAGGGTGGATTAATGGGTAAAACCAAAGTAGGGGTACAATAAGACACAATATTAAGGTAATGTTGAAAGACTATGGATTGTTATCTAGAAAGGTGGTGAAATCCATATCTCCTTGGGAAATTGTTCAGGGTATAATAGGACTTCCATAATGGTGGGGTGAACTTTCCACATCTAAATGGTACTCCATGTATGAGGAAGAAGAGGAAGATGGGTGGTTGGGAGGTGGATCCTGATTTCCTTGGTTTCTTAGTTGTTGTCTAGTTAGAACCATGCAAAGAAGGGGAAAATGAAGATAAAAGTGATCTCACAAACTCAAAAGAGAAGCAATCAAAATAAAAATGTCTCAAAAAAAATAAGCATACAGTAAAGTATGTTTAAATCCTAGAATACCTTTTATCTCTCTTTAAGCTTATGCTTCAATTTTAAGGAGTTTATGAAGACCAACTTGGGCTTGTAGAGTAGGTACCAGAAGAATATATCTAAGGATGGTTTCAAGTAGTTAAAGGCTCTCAAGGTCTATAATATAACTTGGTACATGGATTGATATTAGGGCCTACCCCCTCACTTCACACACTATAGTGATAAGGGTGTTGGGTGCTTAGCCAAAATATATTGAGTTTCTATAGATTGTACTTAGCTAGTATATTGAGTTGGTTCTCCCCTTGGTGGTGAAATATAATTAGGATAGCCCAAGAAAGGTAACCTCGAGTGATGAAATCCTAGTTGGTCCTTATGTGAACATTTTGATCTTTGATTGAATGTGTGGTTTGGTATTATGTGTGTGATAATAATTGAGACTATGATTAATTTACTTGATTAAAGTATGCTATGTGAGCTAATCAATAAAATAAAATAATGGATGCAAAGATAATTTTAATCCAAAATATGATTTTGGTGTCTTTTCAAATGAATAAAAAATAATTAAGATGCACCTAAAGGTGATATGATGATGCAAATCCTAGGCCTAGAATGAGTACTTTTGATTTTCAAAAATGAAAGCAAAAGTGACAATTTTTACTTTTTTCAAAGAAATCAAAAGGAACTAGAATTTATGTTTTGGAAAGGAAGAAAATAAATAATAAACATTTAATTTTTAGAAAAGAATGCAATAAATGACTCTTCTCTAATGCAACTAAATGTCCTATAACTACAAACCCAAGAGAAAGCTCAAGGGTCCTACCAGGAGTGCCAGAATGTTTCACTAAAATTTGGCTTTATTTTCTTGTTTAATAAAGATGTAAAAATTAAAATATGTTGTGCATGCATGATCTAGATGCTTGTTGATACTCCTATTTGTCTAGGAAAGATGACCTATAGAAAATAAATAAATCTATAAAATGGTGGATTAGTGAGATAGTAGGGTAGACTGCCTAGTGTGATCTAGATCCAAGAATCACAAGCCTCTTTGGAGGCTATCAAATCCACACTTATAAAACACTTAAGTTATGATAAATTAAAAATAAACACTTGCATGAAATGATAGAAGGTACTGAAATCAAATACAAGAAATTCTTGGAAAGTAATAAGTGATTTTAATTAAAAATAATAATAAATGATTGAATGCTAATAGTAAATCACTCAAAATTGATTTAAAACATAAGTTAAAGTTATGATAAAATAAAAACTCATAAAGTAATATTTGGTTATGGGTATATGGGTCAAATTATCTTGCTTTTTCAAACTGACACATAGCTACCATCAATGATTAGGTATGGCCACCAATAGTTAGGTGATCGTCGGTGGTTAGGTAAGTCTGTCAATGGTTAGGTACGACTTTTAATAGTTACTGTTGGATTTGGTTTGGGAAGATAAGTCTATTAAGGAGGTTACAAAGTGGTTTTGGGAGTGGTGTTTGGGTTTAATGTTGGTTATGATATAGAAAGTAATGCTCAGGGGTATCTAGTTCAGGGATTGGGTATTCATATGAGTGAGAATGGTTTATGGGTGGTTTTGGGTAGGTGAAATGTCTAGGGTTGCATAAATCCAACACAAGAAAAGGAGATGAAAGGGAAATAAAGGGGAATGACACAAGCAATGAAAAAAATAGAGCTAATCACTGAATCTTGATAAAAAAACATAGATACTTATCTTTTAGGTGTTGCTAGTCTGAGGAATGCTTGTGTTGGCTGAAAGATGTTATGGATCTTAGAGAAATGTCAATAAAATAATGGTATCTTGGATCAAGATAGTGAGTTGCAAAAACACTTTAATCCTCTAACCTAGTTCTTGGTTCATTGGGAAGCTTTTGGATTCACCTAGGAGTCAGAATCTCTTGCAACTAAATGATGATTTCAACCTTTTGTTCATCTATTAATATAGATGAAAGGATAATTGAAATTAATATTTTAACAAATGGTTTATCAAATAGTCTAGCCAATAGTCTAATCATGCATTGATCATGCAAATAATAGACTAAAACTAATTAGTTGGTCATCAACAAGTTAGCTACAATATATTTTTAGTTGACTCCTTTGATCATTTAAGAGTTTAAGTAATTTTTGATGGTCTGATCAACTATCGAGGGATGATCACTAGTGATCAAGGAGACATAGTCAAAATTGGTTAATCTACCAATGACTAGTAACCAATTTCTTAATAAATGGTCCAAGGTTAATAATGGGAGAATTGGTAAATAATCTAACCCAAAAGAGGATAAGGGGGGGTTTATATATTAATTCAACATCTAGAGATGTAGTGTATAGTTTTCTAGCATCTACAATCACCACCCACTAGGTTGGACTTTTAAAAATTATATTGAGTTAAACTACTATAGTAGTTGGTTCACTTTTTAGTATGATTGAGGTGATTAAATCACTTGATCTTGACAAGTTTTTATGTTGGAATTTATTTTATCATCTAGCATCACCATATTGATCATGTGATTTGACTCGGTTCACTCACACTCACTAGGTTATAAGTAATATTAGCTTGCATGGTTGTGCTAGTCTCAACTGTCAAGTAGCATTCCAACTTTTTCCCAAGGTTGGGGATAGGGCCCTCTTCTCTTTATCTCTATATATATATCTCCTTAGATATATGCACTTTTCATATTTATATTTATCCTAATATCAATTTCAGCGAATCATAATGATACATCTTTCAAATTATATTTTCAAAAGGTAAGACGGTTGCATCAATACACATGTGTAATCATAAACCTTTCTCTCTTTAAATTTCAATCATTTCAATGATTTCAATTATATATTATATGAAATGATTATATATTATAACATGCTCTTTGTTGTAAGTCATTCACCAATAAAGCACTCAAGTTGGACTCAAGTAAAGGCAATAGGTGTTATACACACCTAGGTATACATTCCTTTAAATTAAACTAGCAATTTAATTACTAGATTAAAGGAGGGGAAAATGTAGATGATATTTATGAACTATATATCACTTCAATATTTTACACTTAGAAAACTAAGACCTTGGGTTTTATTCTCAATTTTAAACCTTTCTCACTTCTTCAAGTCTCGCATCTACTCTCTCTTATACCCCTTGGCCTATCTCTTAGTTTGACAAATCTTATGTTGATGACCTAGGCCTTATATATTTCTTAGAATGATTAAATCATACTTATATTAGTCCTCTATATATTCTAATTTTGTACCTATTTTCTTACTCCCTAAACACTTGTGTCTTGGGAAGATACCTACACCAATGTAGGTGTCTTGTTCTAATGTAAGTGTCTAGTTCCTTAAAGTCATATAATTTTTGAATGAAACATATCCTAATGGTTGACCTAATTTTTATTATAAGAGATATTATCCAAAGGGATATATATAAATATAATATCTATACTCATTCATTCCTCACCTAACATAGACCTATATTCATACCAAATATCATTCAAATATCATTTAATTAAGAAAAGCTTCCCTATTTTCTATTATTTCCATATTAGTCACAAGGAAAACATATATATAGTTCTAAACTATAGAAGGAATATCCCAAGAGATACATTTTCTATGTTATAATCTAGGTCATTGTCGTACTTTATTATCACATATTGCATGATTCACACACAAGCCAACTCATAGGGGAGAACTTCATACTTATGAGGCCCTCTTCAAATTATTGGCTATATATGTATCACTAAATTGATAGAGGGGTGTTTGGGTAAGTTAAACACCATGTGCCCACTAATCCATTTTTTCCACAACCACTATGAAGATGAAAAACTAGGGTTTTGATCATTTGATAAGGAGTGACATTCCATGAACCATATTTGAATACACTAAATCTAAGGCAATGATGAACATAAAATCATCTAAATTTTGACATCCTATTTCAGTAGTTATTCTATGTTATAAACCTAAATCTAATCTAGACACTAGTGTCAATACAACCATCCTAGGCTAATACAAGTATCTATATCTATAGAGGAAATTAATATAGAATTTAAAAACTATTATAGAAGATATTTTAGACTGAGTCCTACCTATTTTATATCAAGATATGTATTATCATTATAGCTAACTAAGTATCTTATTTTCATTATCATTTCAATATTTAGCATAGTTATACTTTTGATTTTAACATATCTTATCTTAGTAAATTTAGTATATGTTATATCTAAGTTTTGTAATTAATTAGCCTACTATATATTTTTTTATCACCCTTTTGATTATTCATTTCTATATTATTAACCCTATCTACCCATAGTAGGATCCTCATCCAATTTAGGGTGACATAAAGACCAAGAAAATGCAAAAAATTAAGACCCAATAATCATTTGACATGTCACAATGCTCTAAATATAGAAAGGGATGAACAAAAGAATAAGTCTCAAAGCATAGACTAATGTCCTCAAGTTAGTTTTAGGGTGTCCTGATACAATCAATGTGAAAAAAAAAATGCACCCTTCGTGTGTCACAAATTTGACAACCAACCCCAACAACTCATGTCTTTTCTATACTAGCTTTGGCCATAGTATCACAATAAATGTCACTTGATGTGACCAGGTTAACTTCATAAAATTAGATAGAGGGAGCTATAGTGTTCAAATGATCTATTGCACAAAAGGATTTTTCACTAGAACATAATACATTCTAACTTAGGGAGGAAAATTCAAATTTGAACCTCCACCTAACAAAGGCCATAAATATCATTAATGACACCTATCATGTTCTAGTCATCCAAGTCTTGGGAGACCAAGTAATGTTCAAGGAAAATCAATTCACAGTTCTTCTAGCCTAGTTGAAAAAATACTAGATTATTACAAAGAAGCTATAATAGCTTCTAATACAAGGTCAAAATATATAGGTATAAATAGAGGCTATTTTTTATTCATATAAGAATATGAGAAGGTTTTAGACATTGTTGTGATCCAAGCTCAATACACATACATAAGCATGCTCGATTAGAAACTGTAGTTACACCATATGGAGTTAATCTAGCCTAGAGTTTTCTATGTCCTAAAAATATAAAGGAGCCATGGGGGACCAATCAACTACCTTTGATGAGCTAGATATCACACTGAATAAGTCTCTTGATTCAAGAGACAATGTGATGCATAAGCTAAAAAAATGAAAAATGAGATTTATGCAATAAATCTACTAGTATTTAGATGGAAATGAATGAAAATAGATGGGAAGAGTTAGCATATTAAATCTATTAGAAGGTGTCACATGCTAGGGCCATCATCATGATAATGGAATATGGTGACATTCAAAATATTATGGGGTACCAATTCATTTTTCACACTATGATTGGTATGGTGTGATAAGTTATAATTTATTAGATGATGTTCAAGAAGGGCTTATCCCATTTACATAACTCCCTCAAAAAAAAATCAAGAAGCCCAAATTAATCCCACAAAACTATCTTCAATAATAATTTGAACAAAGAAAAGTCACCATAACTACTAATCTAACTATTTAATCATGAAAAACACCTATAACACCCAGTTTTGTAGATGTGACCTATTCAACAACAAATCCAGAAACATCATCTTTGCATCCTCCCTCAATTCTAATAACACTGTCTATTCCTCTTCCTTCTCTCTAAGTACTATGTAGATTTTAGTTTTGATTTTTTTATTTTTTTTTAATTTTGTATGAAGGCCATAAGCATTAGGAACATGACTAGGTTATTGGGTAAAGAATAGGGATAAATAAAATCATATATTATATTTGATGAATATAGGTGTGAATTGAACTATTTTTTATTTTTTATAATCTTTTTTATGTATTTGACCTATATGCGCATAAGGATAGATGAAAGAATGTGAAGAGTCACTCCTTTTGGGCATATCAAAACGTTGGAATGTAAAGAGATAGTGTTGATTAAAACTCTATATATATTTATCATTATTATTTTATATAGTTATGATTTGATATATACTAATACATACTATTCTAAAATGGTTTTCTTGTGTCTTTTACCATTGTTTTGTGTGTAATGAGTACTTTGTTTACTTTAATGTATTTAATATATGAGTAGATGTCTACTATTAAGATTCTAATAAACCTATTTTCCTTTATGAATTAATTTGTTTGGTTTGATTAATGAATATATTTTCCCTGGATATGCTATCAACTATGCCCTTTTGTTATTTATGCATAAGTTATCCTTGAATTAGCCTATTTTGAAGGGTGTTTAGGAGCCTCTACTAATAATGGTGCAGTGAGCATGGAAATTTGTTGAAACATGTTGAGATGGTTGATAGTAAAAATGGATATAGAGATATGGATTGATGAAAAAATCAATATTTTTTGAAGAGGAAACAAGAAAAATATAAAAAATTATGAAAGAAATTATTGAGGTGCATATCTATGGTGAAATATATGAAATATTTTGGTGTGAATTTCCTAACCTATTAGTTACTTAGTTTTCTAGATTGAAATAATCTTAATTTTATCCATTAAGGACATAACTTATAACCTAGTCAGAGGAAAATCTAGAAAACTCAAGAAACTTAGACACTAATTAGACCTGCATAGTAGGTGACTAGACAAAGACTACCATTGATGGGTATATTACCAAATTTTTTGTACAAGGATACATGGATTTTGAATCTACATGGGATTAGTTTGTCAAGGGAATCCATAGGAAGTTCCTTTAGTGGCTACCTACTCTGGTAAAGATGTTGGTTGTGGAAAAGGACATGGTGCCCACTCCTACTAAGATGGATTAGTCACTTTAGGAATTATGGGGATGCATGTGATGTAGGCATGAATGATGTGGATCTGAGTAGAAACATTTGAACCTAAACCCATAATAATAGAGGACAAACAATGCCAAAGTGAAAATAATATTATGGGATTAAAAGAGAAGTATAACAAAGAGAATATAAAATAAATCAAATAATCCAGACTTAACTATGAGTAAGAATAGGAATAAGGTAGGGGATGTTGAAAAATGGGGAGATAGAGAGAGGCTTCACAAGGTGTGGGAAGTAGAGTAGATATAAAATAGGAAGGAAAAGGGCCTCAGGAAGAATAGTATAAAGTTGTGAGTAGTGATGAGATGGAACAAAGTGAATAATAATAATTAAAATAAAAGTAGAATAATTAAAAGATAGAATTAGTTTACAATTAAGAAGAAAAGTTCTTAGAGCAGTGGAAGAGTATTCATGTGGAGATATTATGCAGAAGCATAGAATTATGATAGGTTGAAGATCATAGTTGTAAAACACTGAGGATAGAGAACATTCATTTCTTGAGTATGCATTCCCCTAGCCTAGTTTTTATTTATTAAAAATAACAAGTGAAAAGGAAGGGATATTAGGAAGTTTGTTTGATTTGTTTAATTATAAGTTTGGAAAAACTATTGTTGAGATAAAGAAGTCCTTAGATAAGAAGATGATATAATAAGTTGGATTTAATTTTTAAGCTATTCTTAAAATGCTAGTAAAAAGTGAACATAAGCTCTATAGTCATAATGACCAGTGTGTGGTAACCTATAGTCATAGTGACAACTGTAAAGCAACAAGTTTTATCCCTTAAAAGTAACCCAAATATGAATTACAATCTAGGAATGTTTGTTGTGTTGACACCATATGATGGGTCTATAGACCCTAAAAGTATTTGTTAACCTATGACATGAAGTTTTAATTTAGGGTAATAACTATCAATCATGTAAATAAGTGTGATCTTTTACAAGCTCTACTAGATCACACTTTGGAATTCATTTTTAAGAGATATGTTAATAGTATAGATATCTAGTAAGTTAAAGTGTAGTCAGTGTTACAATTCAAAATGAAAAAGTGTGCAAGCTAGACTAATCAAGACCTAAAAGAGATAAGGTAGTGCAAGGGAGAATATGTGGGACTATGTTCATAGATTCTTATATGTTATGAATAAAATTGATTTTGTCATAGAGGACAATGATAAAACTACCTAGTTTATATATGAATTTCATTCAAGAATTAGATTTTTTATTGGACAGTCTCAGTTCATAAAAAAGGTTGATGCTCAATTGATTACATTGAGAGTATAACAAACTAAATATTATGGAGATGTTCTATCTAGTGGATCTAAAGTAAAATCAAAGATGTATGCTTTCATGAAGAGGATTTATGAGATACATAAAATTGATAAACCTAAACTAAGTTTAAGGTGCATGGAGTATGGTTGAGATGGTTGTCATAAGAATGATTGTCTCAAGATCAAGCCATAATTATATGAAATTTGTAGGGTAGTATAGAATATAACTACAAAATATCATCTACTACAATAGTACATAGAAAATCCTTAGATTGTATATCATAATTTTTTTAATTTGACCAATCATGATGAAAATAGTTATAGAACATTGTAGGAATTAAAGGAAGATATTATTAATAATGTCTTCATAGATGAAACACAATAGTTACCCTTTTGAATCAAGGACTCCTAGGCCTAGATGTATAAATATTGAGTGTGAAACAAGGTAGTCCTATATGGATAACCTCATCACCTCAATATCAATATCAACACCAAGGTCTAGTTGGCTATACACCATCATTATTACAATACAAATATCAATATTCATGGAATAATGTGAGCCCATAATATCAACAATAAAATTGGGCCCCTATATCACCTCAACATCTGTAAATCAAATACAATACATAGCAACAATAGTGAAGAGTATTTACTAGACAATAGTTCACATGATTAGGGCTATGAACAAACCAAAAGAGGTTATAAAGAAGGATATAGAGGGGGATACTGATGAGGTTATCAAGGTGGTCATAAAAATGATAATTGAAAATCTCTCCAACCTATTCAATGTTATTTGTGTGGTGATTATAATCATTTTACATGAATTTATCATACTGATCCTCACTGATAAATATATTGTGTGTATTGTAAAGTGTAAGGGTAGAATCGAATGGGAGATTGCATGGTATTAGAGAAGAAAAGAAAATAAAAACTAGTGAAAAACATGAACATGATTAAAGTGAATCCTAAATAAAATACATTTATATAATTAGTTACTAGACAACAACATGTAGATTAAGGATTGCTTGCATTAGAAATGCCACAAGATCAGGGAATCAAAAACATGCAACCATACAAATATCCTGACATTATGAAAGAGAAGGGTTTTATGTATCAAGATACATAGGTACTCTAAGACATAAAATAACAAAGTATGTCAAAATGAGATGTTACATCCATTGATGCACAAATGTATGGATAAAATGTGTGAATAATGAAGTAGGAAGGGGTTATGACAGCACTCATAATTTTTTTATAATTGCTTAGTATGTTGCACAACAAAGTTATATTTGAGAATATTACAAATTTTTTGCATAATATTTGAGAGTGAACATATAATGGATAACAACATACTGAAAAGGTGGTTTGGTATGTTAATACAATAAAACTGTGGGATGCAGATTCATGAATAAAAATTGAGATCATAAGATATGAAATCCCTAATTTAGTATTTAACTTTGAAAGTACTATTAATATGACTCCTAGGTCAATATTAGAAGCTATGTGTAGGCCACACATTAGCTACAATCCTATCATCATCAGTATTATAGACTATGGTTGGGTAGAACAAATTGGTCACCTCAAATATGTGGAGAAAAAATATTTTGAGCTAAGTCTACACATGGTGATTTTAAAGTCACTGACATGAAGATAGTCAAAACCCATTACCCTTATTTAATTGGTAATAAATGGGCTTAAGATGGTAAAATGACTATTAAAAAATTGCATAATTAACTAGAGGCTCATCAAGGAGACAAGATATTTTTCATCCCTTTTAATAAATTGGATCAAACCCCTTATATAATTCTTAAGGAACTAGAGTCACTATATGCCTACGATGATAATAGTTGGTTCACAGTTGGCACATATACATATAAAATGCACTGTAAGTTGTTGAGTGTCATTTTTTAACCCACATATGGAGAAAACACACACAAAAGAGTAACATCTTTATAATCTATTACTAAAAAATTCTTTGGTGCCCCAGTTTCAATTTGAATGTTGTACCTCTTAATTGGTTCAATATATTACTAATTTGGAGGTTTATTTATTAAATGAAATAGGTGTAACAATAATGGATTATACAAAATCTATTCTAGAGGGTGTTTTACCTTGGGAAACAACATCGTCCATAAGTGGTGATTTCGACACCCATATGTTGAACTAGCTAGGGGAGATCATGAGATATGACCTTTGCACATGGTGTTCTCTACTAAACCTCAATTACCTCAATATTTTATGACAAATGATCTTAATCCATTTATTTTTAGTTTAAAACATGATATGTTAGAGGAAGACCAAAGAGTCAATGTACTCAACTATGTAATGAAAAGAGCAATGCATAGAGATCCAAAGATACAATGGGATGAAACATGTGAATTTTTTTCCCACATGATTTTAGTTACTACCTACTATGAAATTAGAATGGACATTATTTAAATAATTCTAATGTCTCAAGCTGTACATTCATTAATGTGTAGATATATGGTCTATGCAAGGAGCAGAACCAAGGTATTAAGTAGACATTTTTAGTCACACACTAGCACCACTCCTAACTATTTAATACATACATCAAGAGCACATGAGAGAAACCAAACATTGGTCAAAATTTCAACAAGACTTTATTCAAAATTGTTTTTTGAGGATTATAACCCATTGGTGCATAATGCATTATAGAAACTGAAATCCTTTATATGTTATGGTCAATCATAATATTTGGGAGATGCAATAGAGTCATTGCCATAGTAGGAAGCAACTCAAGATTTAACTATTGTGCTTCACAATGATAATTATAGTAAAAATATATATATCTTATTAAGATCTATAATAGAATAATAAATGAGATAATAAAATCTAGTGATAGTGATGAAGACATTTATAAGGTTTCTTTGAACTAGAATGGGAAGCTAAACCCAAAACTACCAAAATCATAGAAAAAGTTGAAGAGGAAATACTGTGTAACATAAACATTCCATAATGGGAAGGGGAACGCACTCTATGAGAGGCTCTACCCATTTGATCAAATAAAGTATATCAAGAATCACTTAATTTTTTGAAGAAAACATTAGAACAAAGTTTGTCTATAAACTTGGGACTATGGGAGACTAATAGGGATAAGATTAAACTTCAAAGGCATTGTAGTTATTATGATGCTATCATGATGTCTTCCTGATTAAGTTCTTAAAAGTAAAAAGTGTAGATCTATCATTAAGGGAGATGCACATAGAATTGAAAGAGTGCACTAGACCCATTAAAAAATGCCTTTAAGTACTAAACCCCAACATGAAGATAAAAGTAAGGGTTGAATTAGATTGCATGAAAGAAACATGAGTCATTTATCTAGTTGAAAAGGCATATTAGGTGAGTTATATATTTTTAAACCAAATAATTCCAGTGAGATTCAATTTATGTATAATACTGCACACTTAATGACCCTTCATCAACGAACCCATTCTGACAACATTCATAGATAGAGTCCTCAAGTCAATTTTAGGTCATGAGGTGTACTCATTCATAGATGGATTCAATAGATACCATTATATTCCAATCATAGAAGAGGACCAAGCTAAAATAACATTTGTAATATAATGGGGGTCATTTATATATAAAGTAATACCCTTTGTCTAAAGAATGCATTAGTAGTTTTCTCTAGGGTTGTAGTAAATACATTTAAATATTTCAATCATGATTTTTTGAAATAATATTTGAATGAGTGGGTTATTTTCTCCTTATTTAAATAACATCTATTAAATCTATATTTAATTATATAATTGTGTCAATCTCTACACATTGATTTGAATCTAAATAAGTTCTTGTTTTTCACACCTTTTGATATTCTTTTGGGCCATGCCATATGTAGTGATGGTATATTGGTTGACCAAGCTAATATTATAGTAATAGTGGGGATGTCACCCCAACCAGTTCTATAGAATTGCACACCTTTTTAGGCCATATAGGGTACCATATAAAATTTATCAAAAGATACATAGCTATATATATGTTGATGTAAAACATACTATTCAAAGATACAAAGTCTAAGTGGGCATCATAATACCAAACAATATTTATCAATCTCAAATAAAGGTTAGTAACATCACCTAATTTAGTTTTTCCTAATTAAAATAAACCATTCCACGTACTTGTGGATATTTTAAGTATATTAATAGGGAATGTCTTAATGTATCTAGGGGATGGTGGGTTGGATCATCCCATACATTATACTACTAAGAAATTATCAACAATAGAGAAAAACTATAATACATAAAGAAAGTCCACATCTATGGTGTTGCATAACAAAAGTTTTGACATTATCTATTGAACACACCATTTGATATTTTCATAGACCATCAGGCATTGTGATACTTGGTTAGTAAGTTGATGTTGGGAGGATAAATCTCTAGGTGGCTAATATTAGTTCAAGAGTTTCAATTCTGAATCAATGTAAAGCCAAGTTGAGAAAATGTGGGACTAGATCATTTGATGAGGTTATAAAATGAAGAAGAACCAAAAGAAATAAGTATGAGTCCCCAGATGCACACTTGTTTAGGTATTATATGATCCCTAATAATATGGAAGACATTGTAAAATTATTAGAGTAAGGAACTTTCCCTATGCATTGTGTTAAAGGGATAAAAATCAAATGGTCACATGATCCATTCCTTATAGACTCATTAATGGGTTTCTATATAAACTAGAAAAGGATGATGTGATATTCAAAGTAACATTAGAACATTAAAAAACATAGCTTCTCCAAGAATTACATAAGGTAAACTCTACCCAAATTGAAAGTCATTATTGAGACTTTGAGCTCAGATTGTAGTTCATATTTCTTTGATTAAATGAGAAAGCAAGTTACATGCAAACTTTGTGCTGTTATAGCTTGTGTTACTTTAGGAGATTGTTCTTATGTCTATCTTCTAAAAGCATTCTTTTTTATTTGATTTAACAAGTAGAACTAGTGGAGGTGATAAGGAAGGTATCCTAAAGCCAACTACTTTCAGACTTTGTGCTAACATAGTTGTCACTAGTTTGTGTTTTTCTTTTCTGTTTCTATGTAAAAGGCCTTGGGATGACTTTGTGCCCTCATTGTCTTTCATATATCCCTCTATGGAAATCAAGGTGGAGACTTTGTGCTAAATCTTAGATTTTTGGTTACTCTATACCCAGTTACCAATCACTTGTTACCAGAAAGAGTCCTGTTGTTTGCAAGAACAAACACTTTTGAAAGAAGAGAAGTACCTTCTGTCACTTCACCAAGACTTCTACTATCCAAGAAGGGATCTGGCTTTTGGCTGAATGTTACTTCTGAAAGAAGAGAAGTGACTTCCCCAATCATCTAGGATTTCTCTTCTATTTGTTAGCATCATCTCTAAAAAAAGAGAGATGGATGGTTTATCCCACCTCTGTGTCTTAATTTCTGCTTATATATATAGTATATAGCCTCTGCATATTTAATAGGGAACCTCCCCTTGATGAGAGGAGAGATTTTTCCCTTGTTGATGTACCAAAATTGCACACCTAGAGGACCAATCTCCCTATGCTGTGGTGATAGGAACTATTTTGCTCATAGGGTCACTTTGTAGGAAAAGCCACTATGACAAAAAAACTATAGAGTGATATTTAGTAGTAGAACTTGTTACAGGATGTGCATAGGGTGGCCAAACATTGCAATGCCTACCATACAATGATAAAACCCAATCATTAGGATAAGATGCCATTAATTATAATGTTCTTATAAAATCCATTTGAATAAAGTGGAACTAACTTTGTAGGACCTGTAATTCACCCAAGTAAATGAATTCATGTAAGGTATATTATTAGTACAGTAAATTACATCACCAAGTGAGCGGAATCTATTGTGACACTAAGTTGTGTTGTGATGGATGATAAAAAATTATTATATGAAAATACCATTACAATATTTATATGCCCAATCAAGATGACCAGTGATAAAGGAACTCACTTCCTTAATAACATTATAAAGACTCTCACTAAGTATTTTATGATCTTGCACCACAAGATCACAGCTTATCACCCATAAATAAATGGACAAGTTGAAGCGTTGAACAAATTATTGGGTAAACTGATGATGAAAATATGTAATGTTCAAAGGGTTGATTAGGATGATCACATTCCTATTATTCTTTTGGCATACATGAAAAATTACAATCACACCACTAGCTTCGATCCCTTTTAGCTTGTTTATGGTCTTGAGGTAGTGATGCTTATGGAGTAAATTAGTCCTAGTATGTGCATTGTAATGGTTATGACGCTAGGTGACCAATACTCTTTAAAACAAATATTAATGGATTTGGTTAAAATGGATGAAAATTGACAAAGGGCATAATGGATGTAAGAGATTAACAAGTTAAGTAAGAAGGCATGACATGATCACAACTTGCAGTCTAATCAATTCCATCCAAAACAAGTGATATTTTTGTATGATATCATATTTAAGACATTCCTAGGAAAATAACACATCATATGTAATATAAACTATATTATTCATTAAGTCTCACAGTAGGGAACCATTATGTTAAAAGATCTACATAGAACCATTTTACTAGGTTGTGATAATGATTTTAGGCTTACACCTCACTAACATTAATATCTATCATTCTTTGATGATAATGAGAGAGAGTGTTGAATATCACCCTGTAGTTAGGAATTATATTTTTTGTTTTTTGTTTATTTTGTTTAGGCTAGTCTATTTTTATAGTGTGATATTTACATCATAACATATCATAATAAAGTTCAAATAGTCAGCATTACATAATGTAATTGGTTCATAGAGATAACCTAAAGGAAGGATATATTAGAATAGCCACACGATGGTCATCAAATAAGTTTGGTAATATGGAAATAACAAGACATGTAAGGTAAAGGAATGGACAATAGTCATTCAAGACTATTAATGACAAGGCACTTAAATAGATTGCATCTTTCCTAAAATAGATTATGTGAAAAAATGATAGGTTGGTCATAAAATAAATGGGATAAGTAAAAGCATGTTGAGTCACATAAGATACCTAAAAACACACGAATCAAATAATCTAGATGGAAAAAGGTAAATGCCATATAAAATAATAGTTGCTCAATATTAATTAGTAGGTAAACTCATGCATACCTAGCTCAATGCATTTTAAACAGTCATCTAGACGGATTCGGGTGCCAAAAACTATATAACAAAGGGAATGCACAACACAAAGACATTATATAATCATTAAACAAAGTGAACTATATGATTTGATTTTAAAACACATTATTGAACATAATTTGTATACCAAATTTGGACTAAGCAAAACAAGTATTCAACCCAGACCATAACAACAACCATGGATAGAACTCAATTATTGATCCCACTTTTAGATGTGAAAAAGAGGAAATGGGGATTAGATTAGCCATAATATAAACTAAATACCAGGATATGAATCCCTTTTACTACATTGATGCAGTAGAAGCCACATTTTTTCTCAATATTTATAAAAAGTAACTTAAGGAGGAACCATAGCTCTTTAACATCTACTACAAGGCTTAAATATAGAACAATTGGTAAAATTACCTAATTTTGGATAAATAAATGAGGTAATGCTCACTCTACTTAGTAGGTATAGATAAATAGCTATTAATTTATCATAAGATGTCTAATTTTCTATCACTCTTTAGCCATGGCAAGAGTAACAAGCCTCCTAGCTCATAGAAAATACCTCCTACATTATAAGTCCATAGTTTCTCCAATTCATTTTGACACTAGGTAAAAATATATTACAAGGGTAGGAAGAGTATAACCATTGATTAAATATAAGATGATTTTGTGGGCATCCTGGTTCAATACATTACCAAGAAGTTTTGGCAAATAATAAAGTAAGCAACAAAAGGTGTTATTGACATTGCATATCATATGATATGCCTACAAGAAAATTTCAACTACCCCAATTTTATAAAATCTAATCTAGCCAAACAAATTAAACACATTCTCACTGGCACCTCACAAACATTCAAGTACTAATTCTTAATAATTATACTCTGGTTCACATAGTGGAAATCTCTAGATGGACTGATCAACCCTATTGCATAATTTTGGCATGTTACTACATTCATAAACATTACATGAATGAGAATAGGTTATTATTACAAGAAATTGGCAATGTTCAATACATGGTGGATGGATGACCTAACCATGATTAACTCACACCCAAAAATACTTAATATGTCATGAAATATCTTGGACACCATGCCTTAGTTGCAAAGCTCAACAAAAACATCCAAATCAGGGTACATGAATTACCCAAAGTAGCTATGAGTTCAATGCCATTGTTCATAACTATGTTGGGTGCCAAGGAAAAAGTTTTGAGGCATAAATCCCTAGCTATGAGGTTAGTGCCACCATTGTGGCTCATTCCCCTAGGTGAGTAGCAACTAGTCCAACTACAGGCACAACCTCAAGTACAATTTCATCTAAAGACACCACCACAACCAATAATGGCTCCAACACATATAGATAAAGGAAATATAAATGAACCAACATTAAGAGATTTATAACCACCATAAAATAAGAGGACAAACCAAGAAAATTTCTTGATGGCTAATATACATGCCCCTAAAATAGTACCTAAGTATAACTATCTAGGGTTAGGATTTGAGGAGCATAAAGTCCTAAAGTCTATGATGGAAGACATTAACGATGATGTGTATGATCAATAAGAAGTGAGGAATTATTTTTTTAGAAAGTAGTGTGCACCTATTAAGTGTGAAATTAGGTAAGACAATACCTTTGGGTCTATATAAATCAACCTCCCCCTTATATCATTATTAACACCATAGTGTAAGAAGTAACTTAGTAAATTTTGAAGGCAAAAAAATTCCATAAAGATCTAGCTATACGATATTTTTTTGCACAACATGAAGAATTGTTAACATAATAAATACCACTGCCTCCATTTTTAAATTACTATGGTTGTATGCTATATTTTTACCTTTTACAATGATCAAAGATATAATAGTTTCCTTCACAAACCTAGCAGAGGTGAGTGCACTGTAGAAAGAATAAGAGTTTCATCAACCTGCACATGGCCAAACTATGAAGAGGCAAAAGCATAGCTTCATAATCCCTACAATGTCTAGAAAAAAATAGATACACATCAAGGTGTTATTTTGAAATCTTACACTTTAGTGGATTCACAATCAATTATAATACTAAATTCTCCAAACCCCATGGAAGAACCAAAAGAAACCATTTTTCCACATCTAGAACCCTGCTGAGAAGCTGTATAGGAATTGGAAGATCTAGTAAAAGCAAAAAATAAGGATAAAAGGATAACATAAAAGGAAGAGAAAAAGATAAATATAAAAGAGTAAAAGTAAAAGGTAGATACAGATGAAGAACACAATAAATAGTCAACTACACAAGAGGAGTAACATATACAACAAGCTATAGAGGAACAATGTAAAAAACAAGTTGAAGATGTAGAGGCTTGAAATAAAATATCTGAATAAGTATAAGATACAAAGAAATAAACCAAGGAATTTGAATCTCACAAGTAATGATTTTAATAAATGAAGGTGAAGAAAAAAAAATAAGAGGAGGTAGCAAGAAAACAACAAAAAGCACAAGTTACATAATAAAATGAGGAATTAGAGGCACTATCAAAGGCTTAGGAAGAGTAAAGGGCCAAAGAAGAGGAGCACATCAAAGAATAATAAGCCAAACATATGACTAAGGGATAGGTATCTATAAATATTCAAGGCTGAAGTTGAATCCAAGGCCAAGGTAGACATAAATGCCAAAGCCAAGGCTAAGATGTAAACTAAACCTAAGGTAAGGTTAAGGTCAAGGTACAAGACAAATCGAAAGCTGAGGTAGACATTAAGGCCAAGGATGAAGCTAAAACTAAATCTAAAGAAGAAAAAGAATCAAAATATAAGGAAGAAGTAGAGCATGTATAACTATATAAATGAGTGCCACAAGGAGGTGTAGAGGAGGAAGTTTTGTAGCTAAATCCCCAAATCACTAACTAGTGGTTGTGGGATGTTCCCACATCATCCACCTAGTGCACCCAATTTTCTCTTCTTTTGGTGTAATTCACATCAGCTCCTATAATGACTACAACCATATCCATGGCTCTTACTACCAATACACATGCAACATCTTTAGATGTTACCCAGTTTTCATTGAATAAGTAAATTGAAGGCACAACTACATTCTAAGAATGAATAATGTAAAAGGATTTATCCTTGGAGTAATAATTATTCTAATTAAAAGACTACAATGTATATTTGAGATTCCAACTTATAAATTCATGTTATCTAATCAATAATAGTTACCCCACATTTGTTACACAAGTTCTAGGTGATTAGGTGATGTTTGAAGAAAGTAACTCACAACTTTACTGACACAACTCACAAAAGAATAGTCGGATGCATAATAGCTACAAATATTATGAGCTCAAAGACATAATATCAAATAACAAATGTAGGAAATTAAGTTTATATAGGAGTATGAATAGGTTTTGGATACCAATGCGTAGCAATCCTAGCGGATAGTATAAGTATACTAAATTTAAGGTAGTACCTCAATAATTCATTGGCACCAGTAAGCCTAAGTTCAAAACAACATACAAATATAAAGTTATCATGAAATATCAAACATATACCTCTAAAAAAATGATTATCACCTTAAAATAATTATAGGATTTGAGGTATAACACTATGTAAAAACTTTAGACTTGGCATAATGAGATTCTCCATAATATATTTATTGACCTCCAAGCTCAAAGTCAATCAATTGATTGGACGAGCTGATACTAGACTTATAGCTCAAAGTTTAAAATGTTAAAGCATTAATAACCATAATAGAATCCTTGGATGTTTAAAACTTAATGGTGATTTAGATCTCACTAAGAATATTACTTACTATAATGTAGGAAGTGTTAATAGAGTGGAATATGTTCAAGTAAGATCTCTCCCTAAATTGATCCCGCCTTTTCCCAACTTATGGATGAGCCTCAATTCATTCCACCAAAATAACTACAAAATATGTTAAAACAAAATAATTTATCCACAAAGTCACAAGAAGAGATCAACTAGAAATAATAGCCTCCATCATCAGATTCTATAAAACTAAGTGTTTCATCTATTGCATAAGTAAAACCAACACAATAATAACCTACTATGTAGCCACTTCAAAGTATACCACCATCTAATCAATAGGAATTTCATACTCCAATTTTGTAGTTTTCATATTTTTTAAGATAACCTTAAGTATTAGGAATGGGTCTAGGTTGGTTTAAAACATGGAAAGGGCAACCACCTGATTATGCTAGTCTATTAAAAATTGAAAATAGTGATAGGTTAGTACACTACTTATTTGAAAATTTGAAAGGATAAATAAGTAGTTCACAAAGGGTGAAAATTAGTAAAATGGCACTTGGAGCAATAACCGTAACTCTTGTTTCTAGTGTATTCCATTATCTTTAGATCAAAATATATCGATGTGACTTTGCCTCAAGATGCATCAAGGGTTTAAGTTTGGGAAAGTTTTGGGTGAAGAATAGGGCTTATTAAAATCTAGAGTATAGTTGATGGACACATGTAAGAATTAAAATATTTTGCCTTTTGTATAATATTTTGTATATATTTGACTTGTTAATCATAAGTATGGATGAAAAATGTGAAGAGTCACTCCTTTTGGGCATATCAAAATGTTGTAATGTGAAGTGGCAATGTTGATTAAAACCCTATATATAGCACTCAATTGTAACTATATATGGTTCTATTGTGATAGAGATTAATACATACTAGTATAAAATGGTTTTCTTATGTTTTTTCTATCATTTTTATGTGTATAATAAGTACTTTTTTTACTTTAATGTATTTACTAAATGAATAGATGCTAACTGTTAGGATTGTAATAAACCTATTTTCCTTTTTACATCAATTTGTTTGATTTCATTAATGAATATATCCATCCTAAATATGATATCAACTATGTCCTTTTTTATTTATATGTAAACTATCACTGAATTAACATGATCTAAATGGTTTCTAGGAACCTTCACTAACACATATTGGTTGAAAACCCATAAAGGGTGGCCACCTGGTTATTCCAATCTATTGAAAACATTCAAGGGTGATAGATTGGTACCTACTTATTTGAAAACATGCAGGAAAGACTACGTAGTGTGTAATAGGTTAAAATAGTAAATGACACCTTGATCATTACCAAAAGTAATGTTTTGTACCAAATCTTCTAAGTAACCGATTTCATCACTTCAATATCTAGCACACTTCCTACAACTTTGTCTCAGGATGAGATAATTTTTTAAGTCTTAGAAAGTGTTAGTAGTATAAAAGGATTGTAAACTTGAAGAGTGTTGATGTATGACACAAATGTGATGGATACTAGTATGAATCATGTATTTCATTTCTTATGTATTTAGCCTTTGTGTGTATTCCAAAAGTCTATGGAATGTGAAAATATTCCTTCAATATTAAACCAAAATTATGGAATGTGAATTGACAAAATTTTAAAGTTCTATAAATAGTGATTAGTTGTAATGGAAATGAGTTATACACAAATATATTTTTATACTTGTTGTGTGTGTGTGTGTGTGTGTGTGTGTGTGTGTGTGTGTGTGTGTGTAATTCCAGTCTATTTAATCATTTGATAATAATATAAATTATATATAAATTATTCTACATTTTTTGGATAAGTATGTAATTCTAAATTGAATAAACATTCCTCCTATTTTATAACTATGTCTACACTTTGAGCATATATCCTACTTCTCACATAATACATATTAATATGTTTTTATGGGTTTTATAGGAACCTCTACTAAAAAAAGTATCTAGATACATGAATATGATGACTTAGATGGTGTGAATGGTGAATAGTGATGGGTATTTGTAAGGAAAGTTTGGTTATATTCCCCAAGGTATTAAAATTAAACTCACAAACTAAAAATCTAAGTGGAATTATAAATAGTGGTTAAAAGTCAAATTTGAGACAAATGGGAAAGGACATGATCAACTAAGAGAGATATCCATCAAGGGGATATTGGGGAAAATATTATGAAAATGTGAGGATATAAAGAACCACAAAGTAAATGTAGAAATCCTTAATTGAGATGAGACACTCTAAATAAGTGGGCAATAATAAGATTTTTTGTGACATTAAGGATATAGATAACCCCACCTAAAAAGGATAATATTGGACTAACAAGTGAAGTCTATAGATCATTTGATGAAGGTTATATGAAAATTAAAAGGATCCTACCTTCCTAAAATGTGTTATCCACACTTTTGGAGCCCTTATAGAGCTGTCATTTTACTATGAATATTGGGTACTTGTGTGAGAAAGTAGGTCACACTAGAATAATAATATATAATTGTGAAAATAGATTTCCTATCCTAGTCTACTAGGATAACACATCCTAATATACCTCATCTATATCATGAGAATAATTGTAAAATTTGATCTTCAAATATAATAGGAGAGATATGTCAAAATAATATTACACCTTCTAATGTGATCTGATTTTTTAGTATATATTTTCCTTTTTCTCATGATTTTTTTTCTATTTTCCTGCACACAAATCTGTAAATATTGAACATAGGTGATATAAATAGCCATCACAAGAGAACTTACACCTAAAAAATTAAAGAGGATAATCTAAATACCTTGGTGCCTAAAATACTCGTAGATTTTCCCTATGTGAAAGTGTAAATTCTTGAAACATTCTTAAGTGTGCCTCAAGTGAAAGGAATAAGAAATATGGGGATTTTAAGATATCTATTCAAGTTTGAAGGGTAATGCATTGATGGATATAATCAAATTTGATCAAAGGGAAATTTATTGAGATATTTTTATGAAATGTGATAATCATGACACTATAAAAATGTGTACTAACCTACATAAGGTATATCACAAGCATTGATAGAACTCTTCCCAAAAGAGGGGAATATAAAAAGACACTGAAGAGTCACAAAGAGGCTAAGATGAACTAGAGAAATGATAAAAATTATAAATTAAAACCCAAAGGTTGATACATAAGATCCACTAAGAAAAAAAAGGGTGACTATAAAGTTATATAAAGTCTAAAAATGAAAACCTAAAAGTGATACCTAAGATCCAAAAACGATAAGAAGGCCCATTGTAAATTGATTATAAAGGCTGAAAATAAAACCCATAGGTGATTCCTAAGATCCATGAGGGGAACTAAGACTAACTAAAATATACGAGAGAACCAAAAATGAAACAATGGCATAATAAATA